>VWZD01005107.1:155992-169080 GCA_013396695.1 Sakesphorus luctuosus | reverse complement strand
TTTTTTTGGTGCTGGGGGAGTAGTTTGCTCTGATCTCTTTAAAGTTATATCTATATATATATATATAATAGTTAAGAACAGTTATCCGTCTTAGATACATTTTCTAATTAAACTTTTTTTAAAATTTAGTAAGGGGTGATGTGGTTATTGAGGAGGAATCCTCTCCTCTGGTCTTGGTAAACATTTTGATTTCCCCTAAACTAGGACAATTAGCAAAACTTTTCTCAGAACCCTAGTGGGTGTACACTGTCAGGTGCAATTGAAACTAGGATATCTTTTTTTATTTTTTTTTTCCCCCAAATGTTTAGCTACAGTTAAGATTCAGCAAAGAGACAAAACTCCGAAGAATCCACTCTAGGCTATGCATGAAATTCAGTAACTCCTGAATAATGGAAGTATTATAAAATTCACAGTAGAGGTTGAAGACTTACGATGAGTGAAAATATCAAGCAAAAACATAGAACTATGCCTTTGAGGTAAAATAATTGGGATCATATTTAAATGCCAGACTGAGTTTGCCTCTTCCTTGGTAGGTACTGCTCTGTTACTGCTCTGTCCCTGTAGACAGAAATAAATCCTGTGAGAAGACCACAATCTGATTAGAGGTGGACCTGCTCCCACATCTCCTTTAATGAACACTCCTATGAAACATTCAACTTCCAAACTTTTGACTAAAAATTAGAACCAAGTAAGAAAGTCCAGCTCTGCTGGGCAACAAAGATATAAAAAACCACTTCAAGAGCAAACCTTTTCTCCCTCCTTACCATGTCCTTGCTTGTCAAACCCTTTCCCCCTGCTGCTCAGCTCCAGGATCTCTATTAAACTACATCAGACCTTCATTGTGGCCATTGCTGTCCGTGTAAATTAAAAAAAAATTAATAAAATATTTTATTATATTCTAAATAGTTTTGCATTTCCTCACCGTTGTAAAACCTTCTGTACCTGGGTGTACATTTTTAACAGAGTAATGATTGTACAAAAGAGCTTTATATAAAGACCTCAAGAAGGACTTTGCCCTCCAGCCACCAGCACCTTGCTGACTTGCAGAGTGAAGGGTCTGAGTTCAACTGTGCTGAAATTCAGATTTTTATCCCTGATTCAGGATAAGAATCAAGACTGCAAATTTTCAGAGAACCTGCAGAGAAGGCAAAGGTGAGTCTTTTTATGTGCTTGTGATAAAACTTTTCCATTTTCTATTTCTGAACAATGCCAGCTCTCTCAGCCTGTCTTTGTAGGAGAAGTTCTCCAGCCTTGTCATCAAATTATTGCCTCTGCTCTGGACTTGTGTCAACACCTCCACATCTTTTTGCTGTTGGTGGCTCAGAGTTGGACACAATACTTCAGGTGGGGTCTCACAAGAGAGAAGTAAAGGGTGAGAACACCCTGTCTTGACTGGTTATACTATTTTGGATGCAACTATCCAACTAGGTTACTCCACTGATTACAAATTGGAGCAGGATCAAACCCTTATACTTTTATAGATTACACCATAGTGGGGTTTGGACTCACAGAAATAGTAGAGCAGGATGTAGATTGCAGAATAACATAACAAAATAATTATTTCAGTTAAAAATGGTGTTACTAGAATTTTTTTAACATTCCACACAGACTTATACCACATAGCCAGAAGAGTTCTGCTTTGGTGAATGAGGGTTTTTCTGAAGGTCTGAGTCACTTTCATGCTGTGTAATGTCTGGGGGTGGCTCATGGGCCACCACTTTGCATTTATTGCTTGGTTCAGATCAGCACTGTCGAACCTGTCCCAGATAGTTTCAAAATTATTCATGATCCCAAACCTTCAAAGCTGAACAGTGAATGAAAGTTGAACTCATTCATGCACACTCCTGAAAGGGAAAGGTTTTAGAATTTACTATTTTTCCAAAGAAAAGGTGAAGCTTTCATCTCTCCACCCCACCTGAGACTAAAAGAATAAATTAATTCTCTATGTCTGTTGGTGCTAAACTAAACTCCCTTTTTGAATAGTCTCCCTTTCTCTTGAGTACTTCTTTGCTCCAAAATGTGCAATATGCTTACTCTGTTCTAATGTTACTTGTTCTTATTTTAAGCGACTTTTGGCATCTAACACAGATCTTATTAATGACAACATAATCCCAGCTCCGTTAATGAATTACTGGGGTCACAAAACAGGCAGCGCCAGAGTATGATTCCTCCCACTTTGAGAAAAATTGTCCAAAATAGATGGGTTGACATATCTTTGGAAATGCCTGAGCTTGTGCGACAACATTCAAATCTCTTTTCCTCATTTAAGCCATTTTAACTCTAGAATTATTATGCTGCTTTGCTTCACAAGACTGTCACTCAGATTGTTCACAAACTGCTTTGAAGGTGGAAAGTGTTTTTATGACTCAGAATGTGTAATTGTGGCCTCCCTCTAATGACAATGGATACCAGTTTTGATAGAAGTGTTAAATAGTAAATAAAGACATTATCAAAAAAATGCAACGTGTTTGTTGGTCTGTAAATATCAAGGGAAAGTATCCTCCCTTAGATGGATAAATATTTCTTCACCTCTGGGTAAAATTGCAAATATTTATACCTGAAATTAATGGACCCTTTTAGGAGTTACTTGTATGAGATAGCTGCAAGGACAAATTTGTATCAGCTTACAATTCAAGAATAAAATTGAAACTTACTTCTTTATCAAAAATGGTTTTATAATCTTAGACTTTATAAGACAATACTTTCTTATTGAGAATTCTGTCCAATGAGTTGCTTCCTCTTTTTAATTGTTACAGACTGTTTGTAGCTCAAATTTAGAGTTATGTCACAGAAAAAAAATCTGTGACAAAAATCTGGAGAAATTGTTGCTGTTTAAGGAGTCGTAATGAAATCAGGTGTTTTAAGGAAAACTGCATCCAGAGCCAGTAGCAATGTACGAAAACTGTATGAAGCTCATCTTATAAAGAACAAGAGGGGAAGGAGACTTCATATGAGAGAAATAGAGACAGAAAGAAAGAATAAGAAAAAAAAGAAACACAGTGCTATGTCATTTAGAAGAAACAAAGAAACACAATCCTCACACCAAAAGTCACTATTCAATTATCTTGTTTCTCATCTTTTTTTTTGTTTGTTTGAGACAGCAGGAGTTACACAAAAATGAACAGAATGAACAGAAAAATCTCAAATTACATAATCACATAATCAGAGAATGGCCTGGGTTGCAAGGGACCTCAAAGATCACCTCATTCCATTCCCCTGCCATGAACATGGACACTTTCCACTAGATCAGGTTGCTCCAAAGCCCATCTAACCTGGCCTTGAACACTTCCAGGGATGGAGCATCCATAACTTCTCTGATCAACCTGTTCCTGTGCATCTGAATCCTCACTGCTCCTTTCTTTCGTCTAATACAAATCTACCCTTTCGCAGTTTAAAATTGACATGCACTGGTAAAAGTCTCTTTCTGTCTCTCTCATAAAACCCTTTTACGTATTGAGAGGTCACAATAAGGTCTCCTAAGAGCCTTGTCTTCTCCATGCTGGATGGTTGATAACAATCACAACCAACTCTGGTTTTGAGCAAAAATAATGAAAACTTGAAGAGCAAAGGAAATTTAATTTAGTATTTTTGAGAGTTTCTTCACCCTTTGGGAAAATTCAAATTTGTCACACACAGATACCCTCCTCCTCATTCTGTTTAAAGAAAGGTTAAGGTGAAAATATTTGCCTGTCTTTATTTCTGCATAGATGATTCATAATAATGTGTACACATAGCAAATTCACATTATGTGGGAATGAAATGCATGTTCTTACATAAAGGACTGAGAAAATCAATTGTATTTGGCATCAGCACTTGTAGACACGAGTACAGTTAGAGAAAGGTGGGCGGCTTTGTGGTAACAGTAGGGGGAAAATTAAATTCTAAGAAATAAGAGAGGGTTAGCAGCTATATGGAAAAAAGTTTAATTTTAGACATAAGGAGCATGATGTGCTAATATGAATGTTTAAGCCTTGAATACTACCTTGCTGCAAAAGGTCAAGTTCTCAAATCCCATTTTTCAGACTGACTTCTTATGTACATAAAAAGTTGTAATAATATAGGAAAGACAATATTAATTCAGGTGCAATAATTTAATTGGTTTTCTAGGTTTAAATTGGATTTTATTTATTGTTGTAACTCCATTAATTTCATATTAATGTGAGGTATTGCATGAAGGTTTGTGATACATAAACAACATATAGGACAAGAAATCTATTCTTCAATGGCCATTCTTGACAGGTGTCCCTAAAACTGATATATCCTTCTGCATCATCTACTCCTCCTTTTCTGTTTTCAGACTGTGTTGTGCCAAGCATGTGTGGGGATGTGGAGGGGAGAGAAGAAGAAGAAAAGTTTCAGTAGTCCCCAGGTATAAGTTCTATCCTCTTTCAGGACAAATGACTGATTTCCTAAAGTGCCACAGTGGCAGAGAGGGAGTTGTTTGTTCAGTGTAACTACTGAATACTGTCAAACCAAAGTGAAGGACAGTTGCTATGTCATATTTCCATGGACACAGTTTGACAACCACTCTGGGCAGACATAGAATTGTAGAATAAAAGAATCATTAAGGCTGGAAAACACCTCCAACATCATCAAGTCCAACTTTCAACCCAGCACCACCATCACGTTCAGCACTAAACCATGTCCTCAAGAGCCATATCCACATGTTTTTGAACACTTCCAGGGCAGCCTGTTCCAATGCTTTACAATCCTTTCTGTGAAGAAATTTTTCCCAATATCCAACCTAAACCTCATCTGACACAGCCTGAGGCTATTTCCTGTCATCCTCTCAGTTGTTACCTGGAAGAAGAGACTGATCTCACCTCACTACAACCGTCTTTCAGGTAGTTGCAGAGAGTGATATCTCCCATTAGCCTTGTTTTCTGCAGGCTAATCAACTCAACTTGCCTCAGCTGCTCCTCATAAGTCATAGAGGAACTAAAGACCCTCACTACTGGGGAAAAAATAATCCATAAACATCCCCACAAACAGATAGAGTTTGGGCTAACAATCCTATTTCAGAAATATCTCTGCTGTAAGGATGTCTGTAATCATTACCTCAATCACAAGTAGGGGTTTACATTCCTCAGAGAGTAACTGCACCGTAAAGCTGTGCCCCGCTGGCTATTTTTGGTTGACCTCAAGTTTTGCAAAAAATATTGCAGACTGTATGAACTAATTGTAGGACCCAGGTTGCATTGGCCAATCAATGAGATGGAGGCAACAAGTGCACTGCATAACATAGGAAAGTAAAAGCCTTTGGTTGTAGCTCCTTGAGCTGTAGGTAATGTGAGTGTTAATTAGATGACGGTGTTACTTTCACCTCCCTGAGTTCTTACCATAACACTGCAGCATTTCTGTTTCATATGTGGGGACATGTGAACAACTTTTTCCTATGAAATGATACCGAGAGAGACGTGGGTGATCAAACTGACCAAGGAGAGATGAGTTCTTCCATTCTAACTCAGGTTACATTTGGTGTTGAGGTTAAGCGTGACAGCACTAAAGACACTTAATCCCATCTGAAAATGGTAAAATTAAACATGTTCTTGAGCATCCTATTCCTGACCTTTAGATAGAGAGCCTACCATTCATTTACTTACATTAGATGCCAGATTTTTGGATGTGAAATGAAAATTAAATCTTTCCCAACTAGAATAAAAATAAGCCAATAAAGCGGTTTGGCCGTGTTAAAAAAAAAAAACTAATTAGCAATTTTAAGGTGTCACATCAGTTGTTTCTCAAAGAGACAAGGAAGGCAGTGCCTTTCACAAACATACCTCAGTCTTTGCAGTATTATGCACAAGGCTGATTATGCATCTACAAGAAAATTATTTTAAAATAAGAGAGAAAAGCTGAAAGGGGGCATAAGTCTGGGAATAAGTCTGGGAATAAGTACAGTGGTCTACAAATACATTTGATATGTGACTGCAAAGGAGAGACAATCCAAACCACAATGTTATCATGAATAAGGATGATATAAATTGTCCATTAGTACATTTAGCCTGGAAATAGGGATATGATCATATGTTTTAGCAAGTGGATGACCTATATAAAGAAGGATTCACCATCCAATTCCATGTGCCTGTGATACAGCCTGTGCAATCTCCTTAGCTATTCATGTCTCATTATACATGACACATCCTTCTTGATTCACATTAGCCACAGAATGCCAGTTTTTGCTGACTGCATCTTTCTCTTAAAAGACATTAAAAAAGGGTGAGGGGAGTGAGAAGAAAACCCTTAACTGTGAAAATAGGAAAAGAAAAAAAGAAGCTTAGTGCAATGTGTGCATGTGTGTGCTCATTTGCAGATGTCCCTAACATTAAACACAGTGTAAAACGTATAGCCAGAAATGGATTAGGATATCTGTCTGGAACTGAAACTCAGGGGTTTTATCTGTCTCACAGTTCTTAATGGATTGGAGATTTCTTAGCTTATAAAGTACCTCAGAAAATGTAATGAACAGTAAGACAAAACTTAGAGTTGACCACTTTGCCTTGTAATAACCTTGTCCAAGAGCTGTGCCCTCAGACAGCTGTTAGAAGCAATTTGTCTCTTACTTAAACATAGAACAGGTAGATGCTGGGCAAGGTCTCAGAAATAGTTCATTTGTTAGGCTCAATGGCTCCAGCTTGGGACAAGGTATTGAATTTCTAGGCCACAAAAACTGAGCACTTAGTCTTTGACCTAGTGACTAATCCAGTTACTCCCTGGAAGAACATCTCACCCAGAGGCATATCTTGAAAGGCAGAGTCCATGCTAATCAGTGCAATAGCATGACCTACATCCTACCGCAAAAATCCATGTATGTGAAATATCCCTGAGGCCTGGGGCACTCCAAAGGTTAAAATAAGAAACATATTTACTTAATAGTTAGCTAAAGCCTTACCAAAAGCTCTTATAATTATAAAAACTTCCAACTTCTTTTCCACCCCCTTTCTTCCTCCTTCCTCTGAAACTACAAAAAGAACATACACCAAAATAGCGGTTCAGGGCAGTGAAAAGCATACAGTTAGATCTTTCTTGGTTATGTCATGAGATGAAATTTACTGTCTCAAAGGTCAGAAAATGTGGTGAAAAATAAATCAAAAGACCAAGCAAGAAACCAAACAAATTTCAGCAGCAGAGAACAGCAGAGCAGTGACTCCTGCAGATGTGACTAAGGCAAGGTAATGATAACTTTACAGAGCAGGATAGGGGTCCAAAGCCTCTCCAGTTCACTCTGGTGACAATGCCAACATAAAGTGACAACGGTCAAACAAACAGGTATTTCTTATTGGCAAAAGGCAAATAAAATGCATCTCTTTGTAGAGACAGCCAGCTCTGTTTCTCCCACAGACTGCCTTTGAATTGCAAGATTTTACTAAGAAAAGTCAAGTATTTATGTGACTTTGCAGATTGTACCTTACAATTTAAACAACACACTTTTGGTTTGGTTTGGTTTGGTTTTTTTTTTTCCTCTCTTTATGTCAGAAGACAGTAGAGAAGTAGAGGGAAGTCAGGGGAAAGAAAAAAATGTGGATCCATTTCTGGAAGTGTTCAAGGCCAGGTTGGAGGGCTTTGAGCAACCTGGTCTAGTAGAAGATATGCCTGCCCAGGGAAGGGAGGATGGAACTATATGGTCTTTAAAGTTGCTTTCAACCGAAATCATTCTATGATTCCATGAAAAGATAAAACAAGAAAAATAATGGGTAGGCAGATGGACATTACCTGGCAAAACCCCCTTATACTGCAGTAAAAGTGCTTACATGTTAAGCAGATTTTGAAGTCTTTGTCTGGACCAAAGTCTGAAGTGGGAATGTGCTGAAAAACTCATGGGGTTCAGCAGGAAGTTTTCCAGTGACTTCAACAGCTATTGATGAGCCCTGAATCTGTCATGTTACAAAAAGGTGAATAAAGATACATAGGTACCCATAAATATTTCCACACTCAAAGTCCATCCCATAGCTCATACATAGAAACTCTGGGGGTATTTCATCCATACTGATTTCTTTTGCATGCTGTACTGTGAACAACATCTAAAACTCTCCTCCCTCTTCCTGAAAACAAAGACATTATCCTGCAATTCTAATACATCTTTTGTCATTGGACATTATTTCAGGTGACTTCTCTGCTATTCAATCATGTGAGATAGCCAGAAAGATAAATGCCTTTGGGGATAGCAAAGAACAATACAGCCGTATTTTAATGTGTCCTGGGTTTCTGTATTTTTTTTTAATTTTATTTTTAATTCCCCCCTTTAAAGTTTACTTGACAACTGCATTTATTTCACGTTGCGGTTGTTACAGGTTAACACTATTGTTTTATCAGGAAACATTTATCTTCAGGAAGAAAGTTATCCTAATACAGGACATATCTTATCCAAGGACAAATAGAAAGGGGAATATTTCCAGAGGGTAATGTTAATGTCCCTAATGCTATAAAAATAAATGAAATCTGATTAACACTGCTATGAAGAGGTAAGTCATAGCTGGTATATAAAATATAGTTGTCTTGATTGGGAACATTATTTTTGGCAGTTTAAGGAAGTGCACTAGAAATGTGATGACATTAAAACTATGAAAAATATCTTCATGCTTTGGCATTATAAACAGAGCTTAAAATCTGTAAAACTGGGTAGCTTTTAAAGTCAGCTTTTCTGCAGTGAGGAGGAAACAACACACTGCACATCTTTCCTTATGTTTCAGGCATGGAAAATAGTACTTACACTGTGGGAAAAGTTGGTCTATATGGCAAGGGAAACTTTGGGCACCTCTTATTCTTGGATGTTTATTCATCCATTTAGCTCCTTCAAATGCCACTATATTTCAGAGCAGTCTCTGATGTGCTCCAAGATGTGGGTGTTTTTTTAAGTGGTGTTCCTTATACACCTTCTGAGCGGAGTGCTAATAATTGAGCACTTTTGCATGTACCCTTCAGCCATCTCCTCTCTGCAGAGGGTGGATTGCCCAAAGGTGAACACTCAGACCTGCTAGAACATGCTTAAGTCAGGATGAACTTCCAGTCAGAGACAGACATCTAAGATGTGAGGCCAGCCAGGAACAGTGGGTTTGTCAGGAGAGTTGCCACCTTAGCAGCAGATCTCAGTGGCTTTTGTTGTCCTGCTGATTGAAGAATGATGGGACAAAGGCAGATGAAAGTCCCAGAAGAGACAGTGCTGAACTGAGTCAAGCGGTCATTTTTTAAGTACTTCAGACAAAGAGGGATGCACAAGGGTCTTGGTGAGGAAGAGCACGGTGAGCAAATGTCTTTTCTGCCTAAGCCTAGAATGAGCTTCCCTGTGAGTTTTAAGGCTGTAATAAGTAACAGTAACAAGATTTTTGTTCAGCCTCTGTACAATTTTTCTCTCTGGTATTCTGGTAAATGCACACATGGCCACTCAAGCCTTTCCTGAGAATGTGGGAAAATTTACACTATGGGACAAATGCTCAAGAGTCATTTGGGAATCTCCTAATGACACCTAAGGAATATGAAGAGGAACTAGAATTACTGCATGGAGTCTAGATCCTTCAAGGAATACTTGAAAGGAAGCCTGCATCCCGTGAGTGTGTCTGGAGGCTTTAGGCAGGACGCTCCAGAGAAGTAATAGCAAGCAATGTAATGACCAGGATGGCAAGGAATTGGATCTGCTGGTGGGCCTCTCACAGTCAGGATTTCTCAACAAATTACTGGGGAATAAGAAGGAGGACTTGAGATGTTCACACACCTGCAGGGTGATGATCTTGTCAGCATCACAGACATAGGGTGGGATGTCTCCTGTGACTGAAGTGTTAGAATGGAAGGATACAGGCTCTTTAGGCAGGGTAGGTAGGTGAGATGAGGAGATAATGGTGCCCTCTGTGTTAATGACCACCTGGAGCACCTGGAGCTCGCCCCAGGGATAGATGAGAAGCCAACAGAGAGCTTATGGGTCAGGATCGAAGGAAAAGGAGTGACTTGAAAATCAGGTCATCATTAACATTTCAGAACAACAGCAACTTCCAGGGGTATTTGAAAGAAATTTCATCAGACACAAAACTGAAATCCTGGTGTCAGATCCAGGTGCAGTTTCCAGATGTAGACAAAGTAAGATGACTTTTGCTTGAAATAAGCTGGGAGCATCTCTGCTTCTGAGGTGGCAGGAAAAAAAACAACCCCCCAAAAAACTTAAGTGGAATTAAACAAGAATGAACACTACATTCCTGTTAAATCCTTCTATATCAATTTGAAGATAACATATTTGAGGCAAGATGGGTGGGACCCCGAAGTTCCCTGTTAAGGAGATTCATATTGTGTTGATTTGCACTTTGTAAATGTTTTAAACAAACAAACAAACAAAAAAGTCTCTCCCTCCTCCCATGTCCCACATTGCATGTGCATTGGTAGAATGGAAATGGAGACATACACTTTCAAATCAGAATTACAAGTGCAGGAGACTCTGGTTTTCTGGAATAATGTGTGAAAGTTCTCTGAAATTCATGTCATCATTAAAACTGGAGAAGATGGATTTTCACACTTACAAGTGTCACTTAAAGGAAACTGAAAATTTTCATGGAAATATGTGCCTGTTCTCAGAAAAGGATGGGATTTAAAAGTCAAGAACACAGGTGTTCTGGGTTCTCTGTCCAGTAGGTCACTGGTTTTATTTTGAAACAACTGCCATGATTGTCCAGTGAAAATTCTGCATATTTTGGCACGCTAGTTTTTCTGTTCAGTTAAAAAGAAAATTTCATCCATGATTATTATTCTGTTGACACAAACCATCTGAGTCAATCTGAAACAAAGGAACCAAAAGTGTTCAGGACCTATTTCTGTTTCAGCTGGTTTTTCCACCTGTGTTTCTATATTTTAGTTATCATGAGAAAGTGATGCAATGCTCTCCTGATAAACACAGCGTGAGTAGAAAATAAAATCTTAATATGAAAGATTTTATACTGTAGACAGGAATGCCATCAATTACTGTATGTAAAGGGGATAATTATAGCAGTATAAGGTAGATTTAGTCACATGGCAGCCATTTGCTTTAAGGAATGACAGCTTAACTGATGTTAATTGAAAAACAGTTATTCCCCTGTGAAAAGAAGAAAACTCACCTACTCTCTAAGTAAGACATATTGCTTCATCTTTATTTATTGCATCTTGGGGCTCCAGAGTTAAGCTGAATTAAACCCCAAAGGCTTTGGGGTCAGCATTTAAGTTCTTGGCTCCAGCTGGATTTTCGCAATACTGTGAGCCAGCGACAAACACAGCCTAAATCTAAATAGGTGAGGTCTGATTTTGTAAGTCTGCAGCAGGACTAGTTTGAAGCATAATTCACATGGAGGAGACCTCCATTTCTGGAAAAAGTGCTGGTGTCTTCCCAGTAAATCCTCACAAGCATTCAGCTGCGGTGAGAAGGAAAGATATGAGTGGAGGCAAAGAGAAAGTCTCAAAATCACAGCTATGTGCTGAGACACTGACCAGTTTGAGGAATGACTGGCTCTCTTGTTTCACATCCATTCCTGTTGCCACAAAGTACACAAGGAAAACTGCATTCAGACACAGGGGATATCCAGGGCCATGTCATTTCCTACCCCTGAATTCATTTACAACATTAAGAATTATCTTCTTATTTCCATTATTTCCAATTTACAAGTTAGCAAAGCCTGTAAGCTTTTGCTATTAAGCTTGTCCGTACTTCAACATTTACATTTGCATCTCTTTTTCTGGTACATTATTCATTAGCTTATTTATCTATCTTTTTAATTTTTATGCCCATCTGCTTAATTATCTTCTTAGAGAGATTATCAATGCTTTCCATTTCCTTTGATGTCAATTTGAAAAGGGACAATGAGTTTAGAGACAACCATCATTTCAGCCATTTTGGTGACAAGCCTTGTCCTTTGACCAGCTTTGCAATCATCTGACCCTCTTCCTGACCTTTGTATAATTACCTATCCAATTTCCTTATCACCATTCTCCTTTTCAGTTCCTAAAAGCAATATAGTTGTGGTCACTGTCAAAGTCATGGTGACCTTGTTAGGACTTCTTCTATAGCTCTAATGAGATAACCAATTAATCACTTATTCCTTTATCTCAATCTCAAGTAATTTCTAAAACTCCTGTGATGTCTTCTCTTTTTCTTTGACTAAGTGTTAATTAACTTGACCAACTTTACCTCTTTTGCATTCACTAATCATTTAAAACAATAAAATATATCTGAATAATTTTGTTCCTATATTACCTCCACATATTCAGAAAGATCACTTACTTTCCAGATTAATTTTCTTCCTATACTAGGTACTCCTGAAATACACACAAGGTCTAAGGAACCTTTGGGAAAGCAAAATCTGTGAAGCTATTCCACAATCATTAACAATAATAAATATCAGGGTTTTTTTCAAAGTGAAATAGATGGAAAAAATGCCAACTTCCACTTGCTTTCAAGGTAAGGTTGGAGAGTATTCTACTTGCTATCCCTGATGATTTCCTAAGTCTTTCAAAAACTCCAGGAGAAATAGATGGACACTCCCGGAGACTATTAGAGAAAATTGCAACTGTCAAATAAGTAATTTTGTTACAGATTTGCTCATTTGGCATCCCTAACCTCTTACTCTGCTTCTTAAACTTGCAGAAGTACGTTCCATACTTCTCAAAGGAATTGGTCTCCATTTGGCTGGAGGGCCAGGCCCAGAGGGTGCTGGTGAATGGAGCTACATCCAGCTGGCGGCCGGTCACTAGTGGTGTTCCCCAGGGGTCAGTGTTGGGTCCAGTCCTATTTAACATCTTTATTGATGATTTAGATGAGGGGATTGAGTCCATCATCAGCAAGTTTGCAGATGACACCAAGTTGGGAGGAAGTGTTGACCTGCTGGAAGGCAGGAGGGCTCTGCAGAGGGATCTGGATAGACTTGAGAAATGGGCTGATTCCAATGGAATGAGGTTCAACAAGGCCAAGTGCAGGTCCTGCACTTTGGCCACACCAACCCCATGCAGCGCTCCAGGCTGGGCACAGAGTGGCTGGAGAGCAGCCAGGCACAAAGGGACCTGGGGGTGCTAATTGACAGGAAGCTCAACATGAGCCAACAGTGTGCCCAGGTGGCCAAGAAGGCCAATGGGATCCTGGC
>VWZD01005107.1:108372-155938 GCA_013396695.1 Sakesphorus luctuosus | reverse complement strand
TTCTTTGCAGAGAGAGTGCTCAGGCATTGGAATGGGCTGCCCAGAGAGGGGGTGGATTCCCCATCCCTGGAGGTTTTTAAACTGAAATTGGACGTGGCACTGAGTGCCATGGTCTGGTAAATGGACTGGAGTTGGACCAAGGGTTGGACTTGATGATCTCAGAGGTCTTTTCTAACCAGTTCTTTTCAATCGATTCTATGATTCTATTCTATGATAGGCACTGTCCCAATTTAAACGTATCAAAGACCAATGTAGAATGGAGGCAGGAAAGAATCATAGACTTATATAATGTTTTGGGTTAGAAAGGACCTTAAAATCATCTCGTTCTAACCCCTTGCTGTGGGCAGGGAGGTCTCTCACTAGCCCAGGTTGCTTAGAGCCTCATTCAGCCTGGCCTTGAACCTGGCTTGAGGGATGGAGCAGCCACAGCTTCTCTGGGCAACCTGTTCCATTGCTTCACCCCCCTCTGAGTAAAGAATTTCTTCCTGATATCTAATCTAAACCCACCCTCTGTCATTTTAAACAATTGCTGCTTTTCTTGTCACTATCTTCCCATGTAAAAAGTCCCTCTCTCTTTATTTTTATAAACCCCCTTAAGGTGCGGGAAGGCCTCAGTGAGGTTTCCCCAAAGCCTCATCTTCTCCATTCTGAACAGCCCCAGCCCTTTCAGCCCGTCTTCCAGCCTGAAATAATGGAATAAAAAAAAAATATGGTCTCTCAACATGCAAGTGGAATAGAGTGAGTTAAGGAGATCCTGCCAAGACAATCCCAGCTGTTGGTGTGCAGCATCAGACCAGGTATCTATAGCCTCAGCCATGTTTGTGCTGTTTTCAGCTTGAGTTAATAAGCTATGAATACACACACAACTGACTTGAGTAAAGTCAGCTCAGCTGTCCCTGGCCTATATCTCCTCTCAGGTCTGACTCCAGCTCAGGTGTATGCAGCCACAGGGTACACATGCCTCGGGAGGAGTTGAATCAAGGCTGAGAGTACAGGATCCAGCATGTTTTTCAGGGATATCAGGCAAGGTGGCTTTCAGAAAAAAAGACAGTCATGGAAAGGAATATCTTCCAGAATATTTCGGGTGAGACAGGCATTCTGTAGTCTTTTCATCTCAGTCCCAGACAAGGCATTACAATGAAAAATTGAAGTGAAACCTTTCCATAGATATATAATTTCTGAGGTCAAAAAGGACTATTTTGATTATCCACTCTGATCTATGAATAGCAGTGCTGTAGGCTCTTTACTATATCCCCATCAGACTCTTTGCCATCCCCGAATATCTGCCCTGAAATAGGTAAGGTCTCATCAACAAAATTTTTCTGCAGTAAGTGCTCTTAATTTTGCCATGAATCCCTCCAAGACTGCACATAAACAAAGTCAACAGATGTTAAACATATGATCAATAGGCAAAGGCTGTAACTGAACAGCATTCATCTCTCCTTCAAAACTGACATACTCGTGGAGAGAAACAGTGCCAAAACAAATACAAGCAAAGCAATAGCCTGGAAATACTTTAAACATATTATTTGAATTCTCAGAAGTATCATTTTTAACTTAAAGTAAACATTGGCATGCAAACCTAACAGTCTGCGTAATCCAGTCTTGAAGTGTAACTTTATTTGTTATGGGGATTTGCTCAAGGAAAGGGGGAGGGAGGGCGAGGTGGGAAAATAAAATAAAAACACCCCTCCTTCCAAAAAACCCCGCTTCTTCTGCTACAAAGAGGAACTGGTTGTTTCTGCAACGCTGCAGACATTTCACAAGGTCATGGAAGGGACTGTCCCAAGCTGTTTTAGCAATGTGGGAGGAAGGAGGGATTGAATTGTTATGCACTTGGATGTTCACTTGGCACAGTAGGATGGGTCTTCTTTGTTGCTGTTTTAATAGGAGTCAGAGGCGAGGACGTGCCAGCCAGATTTGCACCCTCACAAGTGCAGGAGCTGGGAGCTGTGGGATCACTCTTATGTGAGGAAGGAAGGGCCATAACCCTCCTCCTTTGGGAGTCTCTTGTGTCACGCTGTGGCCCACCAGCTTTTTATGAAATAATGTTGGCTTCTGGCAATCTCCAAATAAAGTCTTCAATTAGCAGGGAAACAAAAGCTCTGAGGACTCTAGCCAGGATGTGCTATTAAATGGGAGAGGTTGCAAGCACCTTTTCCAGCTGAGAGAGAAATGAGGAAAGGCATACAAAACATGATTTAACAGGACACAATTGGGAGAACAGCCCTCCCTTGCTGGAGTTCGGTTTTATACAAACAGAGGAAAAGCAGAAATCTCCATAGAATCACGGAGTCATTCAGGTTGGAAAGACCTTTAAGGTCATGGAGTCCAACCACAAAACTAAGACTGGCAAGTCCACAACCAAACCACTGTGTCCCCAAGTGCAACATCTACACACCTTTTATATACCCCCAGGGAGGATGACTCTACTGCTTTCCTGGGCAGGCTGTACCAAGGCTTGACAACTCTTTCCATTAAGAACTTTTTCCCTAATATTCAGTGTAAATCTCTCCTGACATAGCTTGAGGCTGTTTATGATTTTTTCCCATCTAAATACTAGCCAATGAATTGAATTAACTAATAAAGTAGATGAGTCTTCTTGGATTTATATGCATCAGTTCTCCATCTCAAAAAGAATTATCTGACTTTCAGGTCTCAAGATGCCTTGATCAGGCTTTGCTTTGACTGTATTATCTTCATTGCAAAACTAAAACTGTCTAATTTAATGTCATGGCCATTGGCATACTGTGATACACCATTTATGCTTATCACCTGAAAAACAGAGGTTGGCTTCATATATCTAAGATTGAAATGCCTAGTTGAATCTTCTTGTCTAGATTTTCTCTCTGGACACGGAATTGAAGAGAAAATATGAAGAAATTCATTCTGTCCTGAGATATTTTAGTAAAATAAATAACATAAACCACTCTCAAGAAGTATTCAGCTCTGGTCAGAGGAAGAAAGAGGGATCCTTGCTGACCAGCTAAAATTAACACCTTGACTTCCAACTGACCAATGCTGAGATGGTGAACCTGACCCATTTTATGCATGTTGGAACTGGCAGCACTGTTGCCATTTTCAAGTGGGAAAGTAACCAGGACTGACAGCATATATGACAGATTACACAGGCAACCTACAACTGATTTTTGGTTTCATACACTGCTTTTGGCTAGAATAGAGTTAGTTTGCTTCCTATTAGCTGGTACAGGGCAGTGTTTTGGATTTAGGATGAGAACACTTGATAACACACTGATGATTTAGTTATTGCTGAGCAGAGTTTACACTAGGGCAAGAACTCAGCTTCCCATACTGCCTTGCCAGGCAGGAGTCTGGGGGACACAAGGAGATGGGAGGAGACAAAGCCAGGACAGCTGCCCCCCAGACTGGTCAAAGGGATATTCATATACCATAAAGCATCATGCTGAACAATAGTACTGGTGGCAGGTGGCCAAGGGGTGGCAGCCACTGCCTGGGGACTGGCTGGGCATCAATCAGCAGGTGGTGGCAATTGCATTGTGCATCACTTGTTCTCTGTCTTCTTGCATAACCATTATTATTTTCCCCTCCTTTTCTGTCCTGTTAAGTTTTATGTTAACCAAGGAGTTCTTTTTTCCAATTCTCTCCCCAATCCCATGGATGGAGAGTGAGTGAGCGGCTCTGGTGTTCAGCTGCCTGCTGGGTTAAACCACAACGCTGCTTCATGCAGAAAATCGAGGGGAATTTGTCTCCACTTAATATTAAACAATTAAATATTCATTGGGACAAAGATACAAACTGGTTAAGTAGTTAATGTCTCTCTAAGATCATATGGAAGATCATATTTTAAGTCTCTCTCTTAATGACTGTTTAATTATTTATAGAAAATGGATGCACTTCAATAGGAAGTTGTGAGAGACACCTGCCTCCATACTGTCACTGTCACAGGAACACAGCCAGTCCTCTGTGCTTGTGGCTCTTATCTGCGCTGTGGAAATATGAGGCTGAGTTCTAGACCTCATAGGAGAAGAACTTAAAGTTAGATTCTTTCCTTTCTCAGTGAGTTGCAAAGGCATTAAAGATGCAAGATGGACATCTACATCTTTTCCCTCAAATCACAAAACAATTCTCCCAATGTAGAGCAGAGCAGTGGGGGGAATGGTGGGGAGGGGAATCAAAAGCAGAATTGGAAGTGATATCCAGTGTTTTCTCATCTTGGGAGGTCTTGGTTTCAGTTTTAATTTGAGATTCTCAGCACCACTTTCAAACAGCAACATGTTTTCAAAATGTGAATGCAGTCTCACAAACTATTGAGTGACCAAAAGCATCTGCAGTGATTAAGAAGAAAACAAAAACTCTGCATAACTGACAGACAACTCACCTCGGGATAATAATTTGGCATCAGCCCTTATCGACAGCTGCACTTCACTTGAGCACCTGTGTGTATCATTGCAAGTGATGAATGATTGGGGAGGCTGTTTTGTATTAAAGAAACACGTTGTGGCAAAGCTTGTATTCATATTTACAGGATAAGTTTGAGTTGAACTCGTCTTATGAGACTCAGATCTTGCTGGTAAAGGTGGGATGTACTGCCTGTGTCTATATTATTACATTCAGGAATTCTAAGGTCTGAGTAGATACACTGGCTGTGTCCCAACTTGATGTTAAGGTAAAACCACCTCCACTCTATCCCAGAGTGCTGGTTTTCACTGAACATGATTTTGCTGAACTTTTAATAGTGGAGTGTATGCAAAATGTGGAAAAAAATATATGGGAAATAATAACCTCACTGAATGGAACAAACTTCTGTAGAAATCAAGAGTATTCAGTTGTTTGATAAAAAATTAGAAACAACATCAGGGAGGACAAAGGTGGGGAGTGGAAAAGGAATTGAAAGAAAAAGTATTCAAAGTAAATCATCTGACTATAGTGTTTCAAAATGCCATTTTTGTAAAGAGATTAACTTGAAGAAGAATCTTAAAAGGAGGATAAATAGTAAACAAGCCAGACATTTCATAAGGCATTGGACAAAACACTTGTCCACTAAAACTGGAGAATTGTTTCACACACAAAAAGAAAAGAAATTGTTTTGGATTAATCCAAGATGAAAACGCTTTTTTTTCTGGAGATTTTTGTTTTTCTCGTTAAATTGAAAACTCTTCTTATTTGTGCTGCTTTAAGATACTTATTTCCAGAAGCTTACTTCAAATCCCAGTGAGATCATCAAAAGATCAGGTGACATTATTTGCTGTTCATTTGAAGTCCATGAGACTATATTTTTTTCTCTGTAACCTTGTGAAAGTTCTGTGTTGTCAAAGCCAGGAAATCTTCTAAATCATGTTCTTCTTTCTAGTTTTTAACATTGCATTTTGCAGCGATTATCTATGTTAATAGTTTCAAATTCCTTACACACGCGCACACACATACAAAAAAACCCCCCACAACAAACTAAAGCTTCCTTCTCTTCTCCCAGTGGTACTTATCTGAGGATATATTTGACATAACACTAGCATAATACTAAGGGGCGGTCCTGTGGTGTAGTGGAGAGCACGCCGGTATCCGAATCCCAAGGTCATGAGTTCGAGTCTCAGTACAGACCATCCCTGGCAGTTCAATGCCTCCCTGCCATCCGATCCCGTCAGATCTCGGATGCTCAGCAGGGTCAGCCCCGGTTAGTGCCAGATGCTGTGACAGTCCCAAGGACTTCACTGTCACTGTCCAAGCTTTGCTCAGCCGTGGCAAATGAACCTTAGGACTTAAACGGTGGGGCCAGTTCTGCTCACGCTGTGCCTCACCTAAAAAAAAATCCCCTGCGCAGGCTCGGAGGGCACACCCACGTGGGGTGAGCCCTTCCCAAATCTTCGTTCGCGAAGATTGGCCATTATTAGCATAATACTAAAATTATGGATTCTTGGCTGGTGGAAATTTGAGCAATCTAATTGATGGATCAACATCAGCTGATACCCTTGAGTCCTCTTCCAAGTCAGATGGTCAGAGCACACAGAACAGGCAACAACAGGATATAGTCATATTTACTAATCTAACATGCACAAATTCAAAGATAAGGGAAAAGGTATTCTATGCATCAGTTCTATCTGTTACCCATGCTTTTGCCTAGCTATCCATAGTTAGATAATGTAATATTTTTGATGGGAAAAGTGTGATCATTAATTAAGAGGTATTTACTTTCATTTTTCTATTTGTTACGGAGGTTTTCAGTTGCAAAATATATCTTTTTCACCAGTGCAGGATCAGTACCACCCCTAATAATTACTGCCTTTTTCTCAATCCCTGACTGCTATTAAAAATGATCATATATTTGCTATCAAGCACTAGTCAAAAAATTCTTAAAATCTAAAGTTCAGGGGGACTAAAATGCAGTTTTTGACTGAGCTGTCTCAAACATACCTCAGTCTTCACTTATCCTTCAATTTACTCAGCTGAGCCTGTCAGGTACAACTGAGGTCCTCTCTATCAGAGTTTTCCAATGTGCTCCTTGAGATTTGAAAACTGAAAAATTCTAACAAAGCAGTTTTAACCTCAATGAAGACAAGATTTTTGTCTTGATGCAGAGTACATTTAAATATGCAGCAATTTGAGTGTTTGGTGGCAAGAAAGATCTCAGGTTCTCAGGTTCCCCGTGCAACCCTACCTGTGGTTAACTGCCTGCTATATCAGAATTAGTACAGCCACAAAGAGAAGTTAACTAATGTGATCTAATAGAGCTAATTTCACACTTAATGTCTTATGCATTTAAGGACACTATTTACTGTCATTAGAATGTTTTCTTCATGTTTATTTTTATATCCCTAAAGCATATGTCCACACAGCACACACATATACAGGTATTTTAAGTTGAAATGGGGAAGATTGATGAAGTTCTTTTAAATAGGGAAGAAATTATTTTTTTCTGAACTCTAAAGAAAAAAAAAACTGGAAAAAATATGTATTCTAAGCTGATCAAAATTTGATTTTTATACTTTATTTTATACCACGTACCAACAGTACACATATTAATGAGAAACTCAAAAGGAAAAGGCACACCAAAAATAAATATTCAGGAATGGTAAAATTCAACAGTTTATATTGTCAGAAAACCACTTATTCTAAAAATTAATTTCTGGTGATCCTTGCTGTAGTCTATGAATCCATTGTCAGTTCAAAGAGCTGTTTAAGATGGAGTAACTGTTAGCAAATATAGTTGAATCTATTGACCTAAAATTTATCTTCCTGAATATTATAGTCTAACTATAATTTTTGTCATTGTACTTTAAGCTTATATTTGAAAATTAAAATATATTATCCCTGATAATGGCAACTATACTATTATTTTTACAAATGGTCTTTCATTTTGTCCATTCTTCAAGGTAATCCATGTGTTACCCAAATAAGTCCTTAGGAGAATGAGATGCATTTGCCTAATTACTACAGGTGTGATTCCCAAATGAAGTGATTGCTTTAAAACCAATCTGATGCATGCCATTGGTGTCAAGAGAATTATCTAGTTGCCCAGATCTAATTATGCTGAAGGGAAACTCAAATGCAATTAGCTGCTTCTCCCTCTTTCGTACATCAAGGGAAAATTAGCTGCTTAATTAATAATGAAAGCTTCCGGATTTTACCAATGAAAATTAAAAGTGTGGGCTGGTACTTTAAATAATGATGATATTTGAAATTTGGTGTAAGTTTATTTTCTTGCAGAATGTTGCATTTGTTTTTATTAAAAATCTACATGCAATATTTAGGTGGGGTATCATTCATCTTGCCTAACCATTGACAGTTTAGTCCAAGCTACTCGTTGGACACAGTCTTTTTTCAAGCTGTGATTCCAAGTCCTCATGTCACCTTTTAAATAAAAAACCCCATGACATCTGTCTCTTGAAACATCATTACTTTACAGTCTCACATAAGGAGAACTTTCTCTGTGCTGCTCTTGATGAAGAGGTAAAAGGCTTTAGAGGTTGGTTGCAGACTCTCAGCCATGATTATCAATATATTATTTTATCCAACTCAATTGTATTGTATTTTTGAAGTTTTCAGCAGAGTAGTAGAAGATCACAGAACTTCTGCTGAGACCACATCCTGTTTTCTTGTTTCTTGACTTAAGAACTGGAAAGTCAAGGGTCATTATACACTTTCAAGATCTCAGCATATCAAGGACAGAGTTTACATCTTTTTTGGAAAGATTCCAACTTACTTCTCAAAGATATGTTCATATGAAGAGAAGCTCTTCTTTACTTCTAGCCATATTTCTAAGATGGTTTTTAGGCTTCTATTTCAAAGGAGAAGAATTATAGATTAAATGCCTGTGTATTTGTCCTAGTTCAGCAGGTGGGACCAGTTGTCACTGTGTGTCGGTGATCAAAGCTGTGTATTCTACCCCCTCTATTCATTCCCAAGGTCAATGGCCCATTTGCAGCAGCTTCCCAGGGAGTCCATTCCCAGCCTGAGGGGGCGTAGGTGCTAATGGGCCATCAACAGTTCAAAAATACCCAATGACTCACAGAGTTAATCACCCATTGTGTGAGTCCCCGCCCCGGGGGAGGGACTGGATGCTCCCTGAGGGTACAAAAAGGGGTAGGTAAGAAGACCACGGGAACCTTTTCATTGGACCCAGAGAAGCAGCAGGACCTCGACAGGAGGAGACCACCACTCTGGACCAGCCATCACCTGCACCAACGGGTTTGTCACTTCCTTTTGCTTTGGACTTGGGGAAGCCACACGGGGCTCAGCACAAGGCTAACAAACCCCTTTGGGTTTGTACCCCAGGGCACTGGGTTACACAGCTGGGTTTTGGGAGTTGGAAGGAATTTCCCTTTTGTGTCAGTGTATTTACCATAGTATTATTATTAAATTGTAGCTCTGACTTACAATTTCTCTCGTGTTAAGCTCATTTCTCCTGCTGGTTTACCTCTAAACCAGCACAGTATTGTATTATCATGTATATTTTACCTACAGATAAGGTACAAAAATGAATTTCATTCTTTTGAATACAGGTTGCATATTATTCCTAGATTTTCTCCTCTGGAGTGTCCATGTTTGCATAGTAAGGAACGCATGTAGAAGCAGCACACAACACAGGAGGCATATTTTTAATTTTACACTAAACTTCACAACATTGGAATTTGAAAAATCTCTCAAAAATTTTAACATGTCTAAGGTTTACCAAATTCATACAGATTTAGCATATTTTTCTCTGATTTATAAAGTCATGTTTGTCTTACTNGACCTATGCTGACTAGAGCCAAAACTACTACAAGCACATACCCCTATCTAATACAATTGCCAGATCTTTTAATGAAACTAAATCTATATAAAAGCAATAGAAGAATCAGATGAGAGAAAACTGTCTAGCTACATGCATGTGGTATTTATCATATATATATTTCTCTTTAATTTTTTTTTCTTTTCTGCTTCCTCTGCTTCATCTGCACTCCAATCCCTTTAATATAATTTTAAAATTTGTTTCACTCTGCATTACCTGACGAATCTCTCTCTTTGTCATCTCACTTATTGTTTTCTTAATGATCTAATTATATTCAACTTTAAGGTGTATATACCATCCTTTAATGGCTCATCAGACTTTGAAGAAGACAAAAGATGATTCTTTACTATTATTACAATACCCTTATTTTACTGCTTCTTTTGAAGATGTTTACTATGCCACATAAAATTTTCACCTATCAGTATTTTCCTTTACAGACACACCTTCTATCAGGTCTGTTTCTTATCCATGAGGCAAACTGCAAATAGGTACCACTCAAGATGGTTAAACCAGTCAATGTTCTCTGGGACACTGTAGCTGGTTAAAGGAAACTTTTAAGAAATCCTCCATACCCTGGAGGTAGACTTTGTCAAGATGCTCACGTAATTGAAATTTTCTATGGCTGTTAAGAACCAAGAGAATAGCAGTTCTTCCCTCCAAATGAAATCTCACTGCCAGATTTGTATGACATTTCATGATCCAAGCTTAATTTGTTATACATTGTTCCCAGAAGGTGAGATGAGATTACATGGAGCCATACATTAGTTAGAAGATTTATTTTACACTTACCCACTCAAAGTTCCTTTCTAGTTATTCAAACAGAATAGAGCAATCTTGATTAGTTAATCTCTCTACATCAGCGTTTTTTCCACAGAGCACTTCACAGAAATGTTTTAAAATTTCACCACAATTAAAAAAGCAATTAAAAAGGATTATCAAAATCAAAGTTGATCTTTAATTACTGCCTATATCTAGATCTCTATTCCATGATATACCAGATAAAATACTCTTAAAAATGCTTTGTTAATAGCTTTTTATTACTGAGAACACAAGAAATTTCATTCTTTTGAGGCACATCCCTTTTTAGATCAACTTCATTTTCAGGTTGTCATCTAAAACTTTATTTCCATCAATCTTGCCTTGCTCTAGCTGAGTAAGCCATTCCTTTATCTTCTGCCCACTGTGAGCTTTGACCACCTTGCAGTGACTTGGGTAGCGTGGTCAAAGTACAGCTGTAATTTCACCAGTGAAAAACTGCTCTCTATCTCCATCCTGGTGAGCAAATCTCTTCTGGCATCTGTTCAGCCAGGTCTGCCTATGTGAATGCCTGCAATCAATTTTCGGTCATTTGGACTTCTTTCTAGAAATATTCAGGGCCATCACTACTCTTTTTCCTCAGACCAATGCTGGTATAACAGTGTGTTAAAAGTCTTTGCATTTTGACAGTTCTTGCTGAAAATTAGCTGTTGTGGAGCAGAAGAAATAGCAGAATGGCAAAAGCTACTCCAAGGATAATTTCAGCTTGAATAGTTGTAGTATTTGAATGGACAAAATGGACTGTACTTAGGACAGTTCTGTGTTTTAACAAATTCACATTTAAGAATATTCTGAATAATAAAAGAAGTATTTTGTGTAAAGCTGGAAAAAAAATGCTAAAAACAAAAACATTGGGATAAATGGAGACATCACTGGATTGAAAATCTCTATATAATGAAATTCTTACTTGGTTCAATTAACAGTTACTATTGCCTGATAACCTCAGATTGCCAGTGAACTATATTTTCTCAAAAAAGTACCCCACTTCACATCCTTCTATGTGGAAAATATTGTGAGTGAGGCTCAGTTCACCAAATTTTGTGAATGTGAAAACTCTGCATCTTGTCTAATCTATTCACCTGAGGCTTGACTCATATACTTCAGAGTGTCAAGTGCCATCTGAAGTGCCTTTGGAATCCGGTATCTGCCTGGTCTCCAATTGCCTCCAAGGGGGTATCTCTTGCAGATCTTGTATCTCACCTACCAGCCCCATGTGAACATCTCCAGTTTATGGGATGCTTTCACATGGCATTAGACACTTACTTTAAGCAACCTGGAAGCAGACTGTGTTTCCAAAATGTTGTAGTGAGGTGGTACAAGGTATATAAAGTTTTGAGTCATTTAATCTGATTCAAGTATCTTAATACACTTGCCAGAGCCCCTAAATTTTAAATGTCTATACATAGGAGCCTGAATATAAGATGAGAATCTGAGGTCAGCAAAGAGTTAGATAAATGCCAGGGAAAAGAAGTTAGTTCAGAATGTAATAATAAGGATTTTTGTGTAATGAAAGTTTTCTGAAGTTCTCAAGAGTGGAAAAGGCAAAAAAAGCAGCTATCTTCTAATCCCTTCGACCTGTTTTGAGGCACTAGAGAACCACCTGAATCATTACATTATACTACATCCTTCTCTATAGTAGATCAAAAGCTCAACTTTTGCCCTTCTGCCCTTAGAGTTTGTGGGACCCTGAACCCAACTTGTTTGGACTAGTGCAAATTGGTATATCCAAATCAATAAATCCCTTGTTGGCCTCTTTAACTCCATCTGAACTCACTCAGATCCCAACAACACTGAGCCCCTACCAAGACAGTACAAGCACAAGGCAAGTAACAAATCTCAGGGTCAGGTAAGGCTTTTCTGAAGTGACAGCTGAGTGAGGACCTTGTCAAAGAACTTTATTAAAGTCACTCCCCTCTCCAGCACAAGCGTTAGGCCATCAGGCAATGTTTTCAGACTGTTTCTCACATGGGAATTTTAGCTGCAGTAAGACATGAAATCCTAATGTTCTCAAAATCTTTCCTTTTTAATATCTGGATTCTTTCATAATTATTTTCAGATTAATTTCCAGCTAATACATAAGGATGAAATTTGGCGCATGACCTATAACCCTAAGCATGTTGTAATTCTGTTACCAATCTCCTGATTTCATGGGGGGCTTAACAAGCACCATATGTGAAGAACTGTGTTCTTATGCATTTAATGTGGCCTAATGATCCAGGGAATCTCTGCCTCTATCCTACTTTGCCACACCATCAGCAGCCAGACAATGGCGATATCAAGGTCTGATGAAACGTATTTTTCCGTGTCTATGTCCTCAAGGTTGAAAAGGATTCTAAGGCACTACATAGACATGCATAAACCACTCCACATCATATATAAAACCAATTGTGTTGGGCAACATAGTGGGAGAAGGAGAACGTTTAGCTCCATGATTTGGTGTCATGCTGACTGCCACCTTTCGAATGACGCTCTCTATTCACAAGTTTTTTGTACTGGAACTCAACTTCTTTCATCTGCCACCACATTTTCTCTCTCCTTCTAAATGCTTCTACCTCTGGGACATTTGTGTGTTCATCTAGTGAAGCTGATCACATTTTAAAATGATCAGGTTTGAAGTGAAAAACTGAAATGTCTGGGGTTTATTTCATCTGGAGGCATTTCTGGGATCATTTCACAGTGGGGCTGTGCTAACCATAGGATTTGGCCAGTTTGCATCTATGTGGTGCCCCTCCTCAGATGCAGCAAAAGGTAAAAGCCATTTTCCTCTAACCTTTCTAATTACTATGATCGATCATGCTGCTCAATTCAGCCACAACTATTCAACCCTGTAAGAGCAATAAAATTACCCTGAGCTGGGTTAAAATTATTCACACTGTCCTGAGAACAGTTTGGAGGCAAAAGCTTCTCATCTCTCAGCTATTGGCTAATAGCAGTAATGAAGAGGTCAGCATACAATATCATATCTAATCAAAGGGTAGAATGCATTTGGCATCTTAGCAGTCAAATCAGAAAAGAGACCAGCATTCAGAGCTGAACTGTGTGCTGACCCAGATGCTGCCCTGAACACATATGGTTGACCACAAAATGTCCGTGGGAGTATTTCTACAAGCTTCAGTGGGGTTTTGGGGTCACGTCTAATGGGCATGGCAAATTTCTTCATGCTGGAATTAACTTTATTTTCACGTTGTAGAAATTAAATCACAGGCTATTCCCCCATTGAATCATAGAATGGCATGGGTTGGAAGGGACCTTAAAGACCATCTGATTCAAACTCCCAGTCCTGGACAGGAATGCCATCCACTCAATTAGGTTAAAGAAAGTCTTCTAAATAAGCTCTGCCCTATCCTGGACCTGTTCCTTCCTTCAGGAAGGACTCCATTTTCTGTGCTTGCTTCAGAGATGAATTTGTTGCCCCTTTCCTCCTTCCCTGTTTGCCAGATGTTGTCCTTCTCCTAATCCCCTGTTCTTGACACCAACCCATAATACTTTGTCACCCTCACTATACCATTAACGCTTTCTTAAACCTTTATATGCAATGGCTCTCTGAAACCACCATGGATCTAGAGTATTGTCTGAAAATGAGCTTCTAATCTAAAGGTTTTCAGGCCTGTGGGGGAGAAAACCCATTAGATGTGATAGTTCTCTGCAAATGTGGGTAATTACAGATAGAAAAATCCTTCTTACCACTGCTGAAACTCCGTGTGATCAGCTGCATTCATGGTTTCAACTTATAGACTGTAGGACTGAAAAAGCTTCACTAATGATTTCTACATTGGACCAAATGATATCCTTGACAATAACGTAATCCTGAGAACTCTCACTTACTTCCAGTTGTCACCATTGGGGCCACAGGCTTGCACAGATGAGCCAACACGCTCCTCCAGACCTGCACTTATGTTTCAATAATAAAAACCCAAATGCAGAACATTTTTTCTCCCTCTCCTCCCTCCCAAATGCTACTGATCGTCCTATTACCATGGCAACCAACTCCTGCTGGCATGATCAAGAAAAAACCTGATTTGGGATTTTAATTAATTGCTTGGAAATGGAAATGTAACAGTGACTGGCAGTTCAACTAAGCACGTTTGCAAAGTGAATAAAAATAGAGTTTCTGAAATACTTGAAATTGTTTCACTGGATATAACCCACATTTTTATGAGACACCTTAATTTATTCCGCTTCATAAAATAAATCTGCAAATGTACTAAGCCATTTTGTCAACACAAATCATTTTGGCAAATACTTTAATCCTTCTTCTTAACAAAATGTATTGTATTAAGAAAAAAACATCTAACCCATCAGTATAAACCCATAAGTTTGATCTGAACGTATGCCTTTTTCACCAGTAGGTCATATTTATAAAAGGCTTTCATCTTGCCTTCACAAAAGAGGATGTGCCTCTTCCAATGCACGTGATCGCTCATTAACATTTATGGCAGCTACACCCCCATATTCAGCAGAGAATGGAACAGAAATGGTTTTCATTTGATTTTACGACCCCCAGTCTCCGCGTTTTCAAAGCCAATGAAGTGGTCATTTTTTGGGTCTGCCACCGTCCTCTTCTGAGTGCTGCCAGTGCTGTTGAGGTGGGTGTCATAGATCCTGTGTTCCTCAGCCAGGAAACAGCTTCATTTCTCTCCACAATTTTAGGAACAAGAAGATTAGGAAGATATCCTTTTTGTCTCTGTTCTGAGTACCCATAGTTTTCAGCATTATGCTAATGTTGTAGGTCTTGTAGTTTCACACAGTATTTATAAATCTATGTATACACATATATATGTAATTAGATACATATACCACTTCTTTATAAAATTAGAAGAGGTTTTTAAGGATTCAGAAGACTCATACCACACCCAAGGCTGGAATTCAACCTCATCTGCTTCATAAAGTCCTTCAAGTATCTCTCCTAAAAGCTTGTAATGAGGTGGGGTTCAATCTCTTCTCCCAGGAGACAAGCGACAGAAGAACAGAATATGTCCTCACTTCGTGCCGAGGGACGTTTATATTGGATATTAGGAAAAGTTTCATCACTGAAAGAGGCATTGAAATAGCCTGCCCAGGAAGTGATGGAATCACTGTTCCTAGAAGTTTTCAAAAAGCATGTAGATGTGGTACTTAGAGGCATGAATTAGTGATGGACCTGGCAGTGGTAGTTAATTGTTGGATTTAATGATCTTGGAAGTAATTTCCAACCTTTACAATTCTGTGAATCTCCACCTTGAGATGTTGGCCTGATGGGGAAGCTACATAACATAGATATGTTCGTACTATAAACATAGCATGAACATTTCTCAGTGATAGCATGAAAACGCAGTGCCACAAGGAGACAAAAAAAATCCATTTTATTGTTCAAGAACCTCCTTATTCACAAGCAAGAGTCAGGGTGCCTGAGTGGAATCAGAAGTCTTCTCTATGACCAGCTGCCTTACCTTCCTTCTCCAAGATTTTAGCTTTCCACTTTCCTTTATTTATTACAGGCCAATGACCTCCCTGACAATCAGAGCTAGGTGTGAACAATTCTATGTTAACTCACTTATTTTCACATATTTGGTGATTTTCCTCCAAGTAGATTTTGTCAGACTTCCAGATTTAAAATACCCTGCAGCTCCCACTGCCAGACTATTAATTCACATCATAGGATCACATTGCTGACCCAGAAGTTGCTGAAGTTCCTTACTCAGTGACTTAATTGTTCTTGAGAGGTGACTGTTCTTGCCAGTTTTAACACAGTTGCAATGTTTCTTTTTAGTGAACACTATTCACTCAGCACCTGAACTGTCTTTAGCTCATGGTGGACAACATCAATGGGCAGAGCTCTATTGAATGGTGTGAATTGAGTTTAACCAACTATTTTTAAAGATTACACAACACAGAGTTGAAAGAGGTCTTGAAGAAGTCATTTTGTTTTCACTCTTGGGCCGTATTTTTCACCGTTAGCCACTGCTTTTCCTTTCTCCTGTGATATCTTTAAAATACAGGTAATAATTTCTATTATTGAAACATATTTTAGGACTTAAATATCAATAATTCAGTAGAAATTGTGACCCATAATGAAAATACAAGAAATTTGGTGGTTATCTCTCTCTCCAACTCTCTATCATCTATTGGTATTTCTAAGGCAACTATCTTTGTGTTATCTAAGCACTGTAATATAATACAATCACTTGCAAGTTGTATCTAAGTGCAGTGGGTTTTACTTATTAATAACGTAGCACTTATCTTCAAATTGCTTCACAAACTAATTAATTCTCCCAGCACCTTCTCCCTCTCAGGCAGGTGAGACAACTATTATTCCCATTATACGTATCATTACAATTATTACTTGAGGAAATAAGGTTAAGTTACTTATCCTGTCTCCCTAAAGAGACAGTGAGCTTTAGAAAGATCACCTGAGCTCAGTTATTAAGGAGCAGGGAGTTTTGACCTGTTTTGAGGCCACTCCAGCATGCCTCATGCCCGGGCAACATCACTGGTATAATCATAATTACGTGCTTCATTGAGCACTAGAATGGCAAAGCATGATAGGGTTCCTTGTCTGAGACTGACTGCTTTTTTTGGTTTGTAGAAAGGACTCTAACCAACCAGCTCCTGATGATGCTGGTGTGTGCATCATCCAGCTGCATTGGGCTTCTCAAACAACTTAGACTCACTTGGCTGCTTCAGTTTCATGATTTCCATTTGTTGCCATTATTCCTCAGCCAAGCAACTTCTGCATTCAAGTTCCTGCATCTCCCAGGTAAGAGAAGCACATGGGAAGGATATTTAACAGAAAAGAAAGAAATGACAGTAAGAGAGCCTACTTAAATCATTATAATTTCTTGGTAGTGCAACACTATTTCTGCCTCATCAGACCCTTTACAACTCCATCTCTCAAGTTTATATGAAGGTATGGATGCCAAGTGAACACACATTTAAGAGCTAATTCCCCTCTTCATAGCTTAAATGACTGGCTTGGATTGAGGATCATGCCGTGGGATATTGCAAAACTATTGGCAATAGCTAATGGCATTCATTACATGAGGTAGTTAGAGGAGGAAACAAAGATAAAAGCAGAACAGTTGCCCAGGTGAAGAAGGTCTTATATATTAATTACCCCCACACAACACAGTAGCCTGATCAAGCTGTAGGGTGATCCATGAACTACTTAAGCTGTCCCTTGTTATTTAATGATACAGTGGGAAGAAATCTGTCAGCTGCCCCCTTGTAGGAGAGTACCTTCCTTGGGGTACCTGCCAACAAAAACACTGTGCAGCAGGATTAAAATGCATTTTAATTATTTGCTGAAGGTCAACTTGACAGTGTAGCCATCAAGTATACACGTACACATACAGACACACATAACTTTATCCCTATAGAATTGAAAACATGAGAAACTGGATATTGACACACCTGTGTTCTATAAGGATGAAGCGTGAACTTCAAAAGCTTGGTTTGAGTTTCAGGAAAACACTCCAAGCCTTTGAGGCAAAATTCATCTGCCCTAACTTGGACGTCTTAAAACTAAACAACTGAGTTGAGCTCGTCATCCCGAGCTCCCTTCATGGAGAGAAATGGGCATCTCCAGAGTGTAATTCATCTTATCCCATCATATGTGTCTGAGATAGGCTGGATGACTCACTCCCTGGAGGTGCCCACTTGTCTGTCCTGACTGCGAGAGCCTAGCTCAGATTTAGACACTCAACATTTTGGTACATAACCTTAGGTGAGATGAATCCCACCCCTAAGTCCTCCTCTCAGGCTTTGTTCCTTTCACAGTCAGTTGGTGTTGACATGGAAAATGTAAGAACAGTGTCAGTGAGTATTTGGAGGATTTTTGCTACTTTTATCTCTAATAGGACAGTTTCAGAAATAAAGTGGTACAAGAATATGAAGGGAAAAACCCCAACTTCTTCCTCACAAAATTCAGATGGAGTTTGTGACATTCTGTAATTTAAGAAAAGAGGAATATGCTGGCAAGACACTCTTCATTTGATATTTCTTTACTGAACCACAATACACAGACTTTTATTTTAGCAGGTGAGTAATGTCTTTGACTTCAGGAAGATCACCTGGCCAGTGAAAGTTGAGTACATACATTAATGTTTTCAGGATCAGACACATACAAATTAATTAGATTTACTTATTTAAATAGCTTTGTGGATCTTGGCCTTTGCTCATAACCTTCATCATCTGAGGCGTTAGTCTGCAATCTTCACAGAACATGACACCAGACACACATTTTCCGTTTGGATGGGGGATGCTGAGGATGAAGGAGAGAGGGAAGTAAGAGAAGTTTACAGTTTTGACTGGACAGTGTGGTCATGATTTTGTTGGCAAGATTTTTAGATTGTTCTTGAGGTATTGATATTTACAAAAACATGCTGGAAACTTTATTTCAGGAGGAAGAAAGAAAAAGAAAGAAAAAAGAAAGGAAAGAAAGAAAGGAAATAAAGGAAAGGAAGAAAGGAAGAAAGAAAGGAAAGAAAGGAAAGAAAGGAAAGGAAGAAAGGAAGAAAGGAAGAAAGGAAGAAAGAAAGAGAAAGGAAGAAAGAAAGGAAGAAAGGAAGAAAAGCAGTGCAAAGTATTTGCTATGGGAGGTCTAAGCTTAGAAAGGAGATGAGGGTATTCTTTGCATTTCTATGCATTTATTTGCATAAATACACAGAAACTGGGGGAAACACAGCAACTTTCAGCCTATTACTACTCAAGCTCCTAAGTCACTCATGAATCTGCTTTAGCCTTAGTAAATTTTAACTGTATAGAATTAGCTTTGCATAGACTTTTCACATAAAAACTATTTTGATTCTGTGTTTGAACAGCATTTAGAACAAACAAAATAACAAAAGCAAGAGCATAGATACACACAAACCCCCCCCCCATATTTTCTGTGCCGAAATCATCATTGGAAGGAAGAGAAACCACAATAATTCACTCAGTTTCATCTCATGGCAAATCCTTTTCTCCACATTTCTGAAGAATTAAGTCCTGTAGAGTCCCCCACTACCACTTTCTTATATCACAACTTAAAATGAGAACTTGAAGTTCAGTAGAAATTAGCAACATAAAAGCATCCAATTCTTGTTAATGTAGCCTGGAATAGTGGGTGGGCCATCTCTCAGGTGAGAAAAGGCAGGCTGCAAAGCAAATACCTGAGGTGACTTCTCCTTGTTTGAGTCTACTACCCTTAGGGCTGTGTTCTTTTGGCTGGGGATATCTGTTGATCTTATTTCTTAACAGTAATTATGCCAGACAGCTTTTTGGCTTTCAGTACTGCTCCATAGGTAACATAAATCATACAAATTATTACCACAATGCTAAACTATAATTACCCACAGACCCTGACATGCTAAAAGGTGTATTAATTTGATAATATAATAAATATGTTACTGCATAAAACTATAATTATTACTTCAAAATTGACACTTATACCAGCTTGATTTTTTTTTCCCAGCAGGCAACTCAATTGTACATTGACCAATACCAGAAATACTACTTGAATTCAATGAGAGACACTGAAATGTAATTTGGTAGCATGTAGGAGGCCTCTTTTAAAGGAAAATGTCACTACAGTTAGTTTGCTTTTTGGAAGTTAGAATTCTCTAAAGCAATATATTACTCTGTAGTTCAAGAGGAAAAACATCTGGCAAATAGCTCAGGAAATGGAACAATATCAACAAAATATTTAAAATGCTATTAATCAGGAAAATAATTCACAGATCAACATAAATAAGCACCCTTAATTGTGGTGCTTCAAATATTATTGGGGAAAAAAGAAAAAGATGACTGACACTATAGGAGAAAATTCTACTTTTTTTGCATGGAAAAACTGACAGTGTGGGAAAAACCGAGGTCCCAATTCTGAAACTGTATGGGTGTGGACAGCCCCTGGCACAGCTCCTGGGTTTGTTTTATTCAGTGACTGCCTAATACAAAATACATAAACAAGCCTGGGAACGGAGGTCTTAATGCAGACCTGCTCCGTCTCAGCTCAGCAGCCTAACTGCTGTAACATCTACTCAGGATCCTCTTTCCCATTTTCTTTATGTTTTTCTTCTTCCACAATGTCAATATAAACTTGTGGGAAGTGAGTCTTACATGTACAAATCTTCTTAAACTCTGAGAAGGAGTAAGCACACTTCTCCCTCCTGACTGACCCCCTTTCACTGCCTGGAACTGTGCAGAAATCAGTCACATGCACCTCTGTTGAGCCATATTGAACTGATATTTACATACTGAGTGTTTTGGGGATAGTTTCTGTTTGAGTTTCTTCTTATTATTAGGCTCTTAAAAGGTGTATCAAATGGAAATTTTCAAATGTATTTATTTCCAAGTTTTCTTTAACAAGCTGAATAATGGTGATTTTTCAAGTTCTTCCCTCATTTTTTCCCTCTGTTTATACGTTGGCTTGCAAAAGGAGGAAAACATAAAAATATCAAAGGAAAAGGGAATATCAACTTTATTTCAAGTTTTCATTTCTGGGTGGTATTGCTATAATTTAACTTAATGTATTTACACTTAGATGTTTGAGTATGAACCAGTTGCCATAGGCACACTCTGTATTCAAAGGACACCTATAGGCGTCTTTGGAAGAGGCAGCAGCTAAATCAGAGGATCTTCCTTCTGCAGGTGTTTCTACTAAGAAAAAGAGAGACTGCAATGATTAACTCAGTGAGCCTCATCCAGAGTTTCTGGGGTTTTTTTCCATAAACAAAGTAGAAAAAAGAAAGGGAGGGGAAAGAATTTCTCAGAAGGAAGAAGAGAAAAATGGAAGATAAATTAAGGGGGGAAATATTAAAATATTAATCTTAAAAAACTAAAAACACCTTAATTTCTTTTCTTTGATAAAAATCTCCAAATGCATATATTGAAACAGCTTAAATGTACCCATTAAATTTTTAATAAAACACTTGAAAAAAAGAATCAACAATACAAATTTATAATGGCAGGGATAGTTTGGTATCAAAACATTTGCTACTCAAGCAGAAAACCTCATTTCAATACCCTTGTCTTATACAAATTTTGGTTGAATTTATTCCCTACCTGCCTGCAAGATAAATATATTTTCAAAAGTAAGGGATGTGGGGAAGATACATATATTGAAGAATCCTCACTATGATCCTTGAGTCCATACAGAAGAGTGAAGAGGCCCTGATTCTGTTATATGTAAATAACTTTTCAACTTCTATGTAAATAGTCCTAACAAGGTGAGTTCCTGGGTTGCACTTAAGGGTCAGTGAGAATGAATGTTGTGCAGCTTTATCATTACCTTTAGTGGTTGCTCTTGCACTGATCAAACTGAATGATGATGCAAATAGGTCAATGGAACTGCTTGGCAAGCACTCTGTAGCTGACCTACAACATGTATTATATAAGGCTCTATTAACATCCTTCTCCTCAAATGCCTGTGAGGAGTGTTTTAACAGCTTTGGCAGAGCTCCTGGTGAATTTCATCCAGTAGGAACAAAGGGTGAACAGTATGGGGAGAGCAGGAGAGAAGATTTCCGCAATATCATCACTATTTTCAGTGAAACGTGAGCTGAAAAAATCACCATATTGATGCTCAGATCTGCACAGAATTACTGGCCAAAACTGGAAATAAAAACAAAGGGAAAAAGAAGAAGAAAAAAAAGGAAAAATAAAAAAGCCATAATAATCTGGTACAGAAGATGTGAAAAATGATATTGGAATAAGTTGCCTAACTTGGGAAAAAAAATTAGGACCAAAACTTGGAGGGGTAAAGGCTACCTTTAACTTCTTAGAGAACAGCTGCTGCACACTCTTCACTGGCAGTCTTGAGAATTGCACAATCATAGAATCAATTAGGTTGAAAAAACCCTTGAAGATCATTGAGTCCAATCATTAAACCAGCACTGACAAGCCCACCACTAAACCATGTCCCCAAGGGCAACATCTACGTGTCTTAAATACCTTTGGGAATGCTGGCTCAACCACTTCTCTGAATAGCCTGTTCCAAATGCTTGACAACCCTTTAGGTAAAGAAATTAATCCTAATATCCAATGTAAGACCATCCTGGCACTACTTGAGGCCAATTCATTTTGTCCTAAGCTTGCTTCTTGGGAGAAGAGACTGACACCCATGTGGCTTCAACCTCCTGTCAGGTAGTTGTAGAGAGCAAGGAAGTCACTCATGAATATCCTTTCCTCCAGGCTAAATGAGGTGAATTATAATAATTTTCCAAATTGCCAGGTTTATGAATGTTGCTCTTTAACTGAATTTTGTATTCCCTCTTGCTTTTAGATATTCTTGATCTCAGCAAACTGCTGTTTGAAAGCACATGCTGACAGTAAATACGATGTTACAGAAAGTCTTAACCTATTTCCCTACCCGTCTTAGGTTTTTCCTATGTAAATGATTATTGCAATCATTTTGATGAATCATTTTGTTTAATGGAAATAACAGCTGACATACACAGTTGGAATTTCCTCTTCTTACAGCACTTTGGAGGAAGGAGGGAAGAAAATAAAAAGGTAGTTGTGATTACCTAAATCTATCCTTTTAATAATGTAGTAGACAGTCAGCGACAATGATGTGATTCATTACTTGCCTATAACGTTAATTATACATTATTAGCTGTTTCACTGTATGATAGCTGGCAATTGGTGATATGATTCATAAAGTGCTATTGTTAAGCAAATCTGCAAATCTGTTTGATTTAGGTTAAAAGAAAGGGCAATAGGTCATAAGAAGTTGAAAAAAAAAGTGTGAGAGAAGAATAAAGACAAGACATTGACATAATTTGCGGTTCTATTTTTATATGAACAACAAGGTTTACAGTGAAGAGCTGTTGGATACAGTTTCGGTGAGCAAGGATTTTGCAGAGAGATTAGATCAGTTACAAATTGCTAAATCTGATGACTTAGATAAAAATTTAACCAGAGGCTTTGAAAGAGGTAGAACATGTTTCTGTGGAGAAGTGATTGCCCCGTAATTCCGAGATAGAGCTAATCACAGAAGGCCGCACTGACTGTACCCTCAGTGAAAACTGAACAGGGAAGAAATCATTCATTTGTGAATGGAGATCATTTCCAGGTGTAACAGACTGAAAACTACACTTCCCTCTCCAAATGCACCCTATAATTTGGGGAACCCCCAGAAGGCAGTCCTGCAACTGTACGATAATGTGTTCCCTTTCAGTGCAGCTCCATCAGATCTGTGTTAGCAGCTGAATAAATTGAATAAAACAATGGCTTCCTCCTCCACAGGCTTTGTAAGATTCCAAAACCTTTTCCCATTTCCACAAAAAACCCACCAACCTTAACCGACCTCTTAAAAAACCCATAGAAACAGATTTTGCCCAGAGATAGCAAATACTCTGAAGGTTAAACATTCATTCCAGACTGGTTTGTATCTGCACTTTATCTGAGCTAGGAAGGGGAATTGAAGCTTCATCCTTCTTGCTCCAGCAAGCAGTGACTCATGCAGAGTGGACCTCATCCTTTCACTCATGTAAGTCAAAAGTGAGTTATAGATCTGAGCTTTTATTTCCCATAGCATTGCCCATAAAGGCCCATCTCACAAACAGATTTTGATTCTTAGGAATAAATATTACCTGATTAGAAACAATTTGTTAAAAAAATAATAAAGCAGTTGGGAAAAAAGTTTGAAAAAATCAAAGTAGAAAACAATACAAACAAACATTTTTCCTTTATTAATTTTAGTATCCCTGTAACTCTTAGGGGAAAAAGTTAAGATGAAAGTCATATTCACCTTGTTCTCAAGGGAATTTGTGTCTTCTCTTACCCTGGATAACATTCCAAAGGAATAACATGTTGCACCTACCATACATTCTCTCATCCATTTCCTCACATACCCAGCCCTTCTGTGCAGCAACAACCCTTATCCCAATCTATTCAGAGAGAGCAGGAGAAGTGCTGTGTTTTCAGAACTTCAATTGCACTAAAATACATGACCAAGAAATACTTCATGGAAACCTTTAAGATTATTTGCTGCTATGTCTTATTTCTTAAGGCAATGGTTTTGTGGGACAAAGATAGGCCTGGGAGCTAGGAATTCCTGAGTGCTGTCTCCAGCACTGTCTGGACTATCTATTGCCTACATATCACACTGATTGTGTGATTTATTTATAAAACATAGATTAGATTAACTCAAACAAGATTAAATTAGATAGAACAAGTCACTTAAACTCTCACTGACAATTTCCTCATCTGTAAACTAGCGATATCTGTATTTACCTATTACACATGGTGACTGTGAGGATTACTTAATCTCCCTAAAGAATTATCATGATTATCATTAATCTGGAACACACAAAACAAGTCCCGATAAGGAAACAAGCTCGTGAATCAGCTGAGGTGGAGTAAAGGTACCAAAGCAATTCTTCTGCTGATCTGATAGTCAAGCTTTCTTGATAAAGGTTTAGAGATGGCTTCATTTTACATTAGGCATCTAAAATATAATGTTTAATATAAGATAGTTGTCTAAATTGCCTCTGTAGTCAAAATGTGTGTAGATGGACATCATGCATTAAGTGAGTCAATAATGATTCTGGGATGAATCACCTAATGGATTCTCTTCATTATCTGTAGAGGGAACCCAGACAACTAGACAAGGTGTATTTTAGATAGTTAACATTATGTGAGATGAAACTGAAGGATTTAGTAACTTGCTTGAAGGACTACAGTGAGATATCATGTTCTGACCGCACTGGAGCAGAGTAACAATCCATACCAGCTTGCTCCCAAATGCTTGTCACCCCTTCCCCTCATCCTGAAAATTTGCCATCCCTTTTGTAGTCAACAGGACCACATAATAGCTTTGAGAAATATAATTTAAAGTTCATGTTACTTAAAAGACAAAAAAAAGGTATCACAGTACAGTCCAATATCAGAGCAGGGTTAAGTATTTTGTACAAGAAGACCCTGTATTTGGGCGCAGTTGGGAGAGAAAGAAAATGTTTAGGGTAAATTTGTGTTTCCTACCTGATCTGTTCTTTTGGGGAGGGGAAGTTGTTCCTGAAGGAATTCACTCTATTTGGGGGTCTTTAGCACAACAGGTGATTAAGAGTAATTTCTTCCCTCTGGAATTTCTTTGCTTCTCCATTATAGAGTGAAGGTCCTCCTTCCAACTTTTCACCCCAGTTCTTCTCTTCTGAGTCCTCCTCTCTCATCAGAGAACAACTCTGTTTTGTTCCAGAATTAATCCAACAGCAGAAGATCACCCAGAAAGAAGAAGATGAAGCATCTCCCAGTTTGTCTCCTGCTCTTAGAGAGATCAGCTAATAACCAAAGGACACAGGAAAAAAGGTGGAGGATGTGAGGGGACACACATGGAGCAGGGCTAGGACAAGCCTTGTTGCACAGCCTGAGTCAGAGCTGGGCTCAGGTTGGTGTCACATACACCAGAATTACACCAGTGTCCTGCTGCCTGTGTTTGGTTTGGTTACACACACATTTAGAGCTGCAGTAGTGTCATGGTGCAGTTACATCACACATCCCAGGTTTGCTTAAAAGCAAGAAGGTATTTCTCCTCCAGAGCACTTTAACAAAACCTGATCAGGCAGCTGCTGTACTGACAACACGCTTTGTGTGTATGTTGGGGGCGAGAAGTGAGAAATACCTTCTTAGTGGTGCAAGGGAGGGGGCTGGAAGAAAACAGTGCATATAAGCAGGTGGGAACAGGCTAAGACTTACCTCCCCTTAGCAAGGCTCAGCTGCAGAAAGGCTTTTAGGCAAGATCTAAGGCTTTTCTGAGTCAAGAGGAAAGCTGGTATTGATGTAAAGCAAAATATGTGGGTGAAGATTATAGGAAAGTTTCTTATGAAGAAAAAGAAATGCAAAAGCCTAGAGATATATATATATTTATGCAGTGAGAAGCAGTTTAAAAGCCAGTGTTTTTTCTTAAGAACAATGACAAAAAGAGCAATAGGATTGAGCAGACTATTAGAAGTTTTAGAAGCCAAAACATGGCTGTCCTTCAATTTGTTATAATCTTAGAATAGGAGAGGAAAAAAAGTCTTTCTAAGCCTAAACTATCTCTTTGGTTTTTTTAGAAAAAGGAAAACTGGTTCAGATAAAATAGAAACCACCCTGAAAAGCCATCTGGAATTTGAAATTAATCCAGACTACCTATGAGTAAGATCTGCAAAGAAGGGTCTGCCTTCACTTGTGTCTTGTACTGAACTAGGAATGCTGTCAGCACTTAATGATGTTAGTAGTGATAGCTCTTTTCACACACCTTTTCACTTCTTGGTTTTTGGCTGGGACTGCAAGGAGCAGAGCCTTTCCAAATGGAAACAGAGCACTAAAAATTACATTTTAAAAACAAAAACAAAAGAAAACCAAACAAACTGAGGCTGTGCTGAAATTTACAGTCCTTCAGTCCAACTTTAAAAACTCATTAGTGGTAGATAGTTGAGATAAGGTATGAATCCAGATGTTACTGTGTTTATCTTCAGCAAAACTGAGTCCAAAATTTTACTAAAAAAAAAAAAGATGGCTAGTCTCCTAAATCTGAATTCAAACATGTAAGAAAATGCCTTGATGCGTAAGAGCATGAAGACATGCAGCTTTTCTTGACCTTAATAAGATGTTCAAGGTACTTAACACTTTTGAAAATCAGGCCACAATTCAGCAAAGCATTTCAACATGTGTTTAACATTAAACACATATTTAATCAGATTAAAGCATATATTTAAGCACATTCCTGAACCAGAATCAATTTAAACATGTGCTTATGATCTTCATTAAATAAGGTTCTCACTTAAGTTTCCAAACAAGGTTTTGAGAGCCTAAATTTATTTTTTTGATTTTCTAAAAACTTCAGTCTGATTTGAATGATATAAAAAATTAAATGAAAGGTAAAATTCTTAATACCCTTATTTGTTTTGCTAATCATGTTTATCAGTGCTTGACAGATACCGGGTAACTAAAAATTTGATTCATTAAGGAGAAGTTAAAATACATATTTTCAGAAAATTTAGATCTTTCATATGTAATCTAATTTTGATCCCTTGGGAGTGTTTCTTATCAGATATTTTGAACTAATATTATGCAAAATAAAAGATGCAAATGAAATTTCACTGTGTTTTCTCTTATTTTATCCATAGTATGTCTATTGCTAATATTGACACAAGGAACAAGAGAATTATTATTTTTCTCTCTTATTTTTCTTCTTCTGTTTTTTTTTCTTTTCCTTTAATTTCTCGTTTTCTTTACTTAATTTTTTGTGTTCTTGTAGCAGCACAAGCCACATTCTGTTCCTTTCTGTTAACACCCCTGCCTACATTTGAGTTTCCAACAGCCTCCCATCAACCTACCAGTCGTGCAATTACAAGTGTTAAGACAAAAGCAGTGTTGATGGCCACAATTTTGATTGGGGTGATAGTGACTCACCGGGACAGCAGCAATTCAGAGCGTGTCTATACACACATTTGCATGGATGTCAGGCAGCCAAGGCAGCTCATAGACACATAAATAAGACTGAACAAGAAGAGAGAATTGCAAGTTTATTGTGAGTTAGATACACATCATTCAGGCTGGATGGTAACCAACCTCCCTCAGTCCTCTCTGTCACCCTGGCGAGGTAGAGGATGGCGGTCCAAGCTATGGGATGGTCCTTGCCCAAATGTATTCCCTCTTTCTCACATTCTCATTGGACATAAACCAGGTCTTGACTGTTTCACAAGCTGGATAGGGCTCTAAGCAACCTGGTCTAGTGGAAGGTGTCCCTGCACAGAGAAGGGGCATTAGCACCAGGTGAACCTTGAAAGCCTGTACCAACCCAAAACTATTCCTTGACCTAATGGTTTAACATGTGTATGTTTTTACCCACCTTCAAATAGGGCAGTAATCAGAGCTAGGTTATCTCTGGATTAAAATGAAGGTTTGGGGAGAGGTGGTGTTCAAGGTTAAGTGTGTTAGTAAGTAATGCTTAATCATTTGCAAGCTATAAATTCATTTTCTAGCTTATGCTACGACAACTTGTGTTCACATTCATAGCCTTGCTTAAACTAGAGCAAATCCCTATGTGGACACACTCATTTCAGTTTTAGAGTGGCTTATCTGAGTTTATCGTAAACTTGTTCTGAATCAGCTTATGTCGAACTGAAATAAGCTTAATTTAAAATTGAAATAAAAGGATTAGAATAAATGAAATTGGTGTAAAATCACACCTTTATTTAAGCCAATACAACTTTGTATGCAGATAAAACCCTAGGACTTGTGTTTATTTAAAAGTGAGTGTTAAAGAAAATAGAAAAATACAATGCATAGGGTAAATATTTCCAACCCCTGTTGAGAGGATATTAGAGTAACAAAGAGTTAAAAATAATGCGATTTGAAAAGAACTATTCTAAAATTGCCTAATCTCCATGGTTCAGAGCCTCTCCCATTCAGCCACATTAGACACCAAGACCCTGCAGGCACTTACTAATACTTTTATATAGTAGCACTTTACATTTTCTGTGCTGTAAAAGCATTAACTAATTAATCTTCACAACAACCATCTGAGGTTGAGAAGTGAGAAGTAATATCCCTTCCTTAAAGATAGAGAAGATAATACACCAGGCATGTCAAGCGTCCCCGTTCCTGAGTATTGTTTGTTTTGTTTTGCAAATGAGAAGGCCTCTGACACCAAATATGGTGGGATGAAGTTGGATAGCTAGAGCTGGAATCTCCCTCCCCTTTGATGGGCTGCTGTTGAAAATTTGGCTGCAGGAGATATATTTTTCAGACTCCAAGCCAGGACGGCCTTTGAGTGACTACTTAATGTGAATCAGAAATAATATGGGAAAGCCAATGGTCTCCTGTGAAAAATATGTGTGTATCTCAGTGCTTTGGTAGCTCAAGTCCAGAGAGACAGATATCTAAAGTCTTAAGTGCCTAAGTCTCACTGGGGAGATGATGAGTCAAAATCACAGACTCTTGAACCCTGATTTCCAGATCCTGACTAGAAACTCAAAAGATCCAGTTTTCAAATTAGTTTGAAGAACTGGTACCCTATGAACTCACACAGGGGAGGAGGCATTCAGAGAAGCCACCCGTCCCACAAAAAGGTCAGGCCCTCTAAGGCAGCAAAGATGTTCTTAACCACCTCATGGGATTCTGCCCTGAACCATCCTCTGGTGCAAATTACTCACTCAGTCTAACCCATACTGTCTAAGAAATATAGAATCACAGAATGCTTGGAAAAGGTCCTCAAGACCATCAAGTCCAACCCTCTGTTGTAAAACATATGCTGTCTCATAAAATGATGAATTCTCTTAAGCTAGTGAATGGCATTTCCTTATTTCTTTACAAAAGTGTTTTCCCGAGCTCCATGGAAGAGCACATTTTCCTGTTTGTTTGTTTCATTGAAGGGAATGGGACAATCTCCCCACCAGACTACACCTGCCTCAAAATTTAACAGATAGGGCTTCATAACTGCACCTTCGTGAGGTGCTGGATGGAGCTCCAAGAAACCTGCTCCAGTGAAATGTGTCTTTGCCCATGGCAGTGGGGTGGAACTAGGTGATTTTTAAGGTCCCCTCCAACCTGGAAGAAATCTTAAAGATCATCTCATTCCAATCCTCCTACCATGGGCAGGAACACTTTCCACTAGAGCAGGTTCCTCAGAGCCCCATCCAACCTGGCCTTGAACAATTCTAGGGATGGAGCAGGCTCAGCTCTCTGTAACCTGATCCAGTGCCTCATCACCCTCACAGTAAAGAATTGTTTTCCTAATATCTAATCTCAACCTGTACTCTTTCAGTTTAAAGCCATTCCCCCTTGTCCTGTCACTACATGCCATTGTAAAATGTTTCTTTCCATCTTGTGGGCTCCTTTCAGATGGTGGAAGGTCATAGTTAGGTCAACCAGAAGCCTTTTATTTTCCAGGCTGAATATTCCCAATTCTCTTAGTCTTTCCTCATAAGAGAGATGCTCCATCAACTTGTCTGACCTTTGGTCACTTCAGTGTTAGGTGTTTAGTCAAAAATATTCAGTTACAGTCCCTTGTCCTTTGAGACACGTGAAACTTCTAATAAAATTAAGCCAAACTGAAGTCACAACCTAGACAGCCACCAAGGTGCTTCTGTCTCACTTTCACCTGTAGAGGCACTTTTGATGGCTAAGTTAGACTAAATATCCAAGTTTAAGATAGCTAGACAAATGCAAGTTGTATATTTTTCTGTTATAGGAGGCTAAAATATCATTCCTTAAACTTACATGATGATTTCTGGTGATGGTAAAAGCTTACATGGTTAAGTAGATCCCCATGTAGGCAGGAGTAGGACTAATACAGTGTCTTGCTCTTCCTGGGAACAGGCACAAACCTGAATTATGCCATACAGCCTCTGTTTAATCTTAGTGTATTTTTCCAGTTATTGGTGTGTGAACTTCCTTCTCAATGTTCATTTTAAAATGTAATTCAGATACAAATCCTCATTTTTTAGCATTAGTGAAAGACAATAGGAGCATCTTGTCTAGCAAAGCAAAGGTGGCTGCAAATGAGAGGTCTGATCACGTTCTAGCATGCCAAGTTGAGATTTTGGCTGGCACTAACAAACATTGCAACATTTATTAATTCATTACTTGGGAAATTGTCTCACCCAATTTTTTCAGGCAGCACCTCACTCATTGCTACACGTTTGGAGAATAAGTTAAAGATGCCTCATGTTATTTCTAAGTCTTAGTCACTGCTGTTTGGGTGTGGACACTCCTTAACCTGGGCTTCAGAAATTGAAAATAAATGAGAGGTGGAGGTACAGAAACTATTCTCATCAAAACTAGGGGGAATGAAGAAGCAGAAAGATGAACCCTCAAGTAATTAAAAAAAAAAAAGTTTTCTCCTCCTTAGTTCAGAGGATTTAAAAGAATCTATATTGGATGTGATATCCTGGAAGACCACTAGCAGTTATTGAAACATAAGGCACATGGTATCTGAGGTACATCGTATCACATTATGTGATATGCCTCAGCATTTTGGCATTCCTTTCAATGTATAAAAATGCCAATGGAAAATACATGGGGAGAAATTGGCATTTTTCTGATGTTTCTTTTGTGTGTCTTCTTTTCCCAGAGTTCAACAGATCTGGGAACATTTTATCCAAGCAGCAACTTTTTTTCTGAAGTACTGTAAGAGTTTTCAGTGGTTCATAGACTTGACTCACAGTGGCAATGACTTAACTTAGGATAGATATACAGAAGAAATTCTTTACTGTGATGGGGGTGAGGCACCAGAATGGGTTACCCAGAGAAGCCATGGACAGCCCATCCCTGGAAATGTCCAGGTTGGACAGGTATTTTAGCAACCTGGCCTGGGGGAAGTTGCCCCTGTCTGTGACAGGGGGTTGGCACTAGATGACCTTTAAGGTCTCTTCCAACTCAAACCATTCTCAAATTCTATTCCGTGAGTCTATAAACATAAACGAGCAGAACCTTCCTGTTCTGCTAACAAGCCAGGCCACCAGCGTTGGTTCTGTAAACATTGCCAATGACCATGAAAAATTGACACATGGACAGATATGAAGCACCACTGAAACAGTAAGTTAAAGTCCTCCCTTGCCCCTACCCTGGGTTTTAGAGCCCAGAAATATGAGAACGTTTACTATTGTCACAGTTATGAGACTCAGTGTGAAAATAACTAAGGTTAATTCAACAGCCTGTGTTATACAGAATATCAGTCTCTTGTTCCCAGTTCTACTTTATCTGTAATGTTTAATGAACCTTCAGGAGGTTTGGGGGTATTTTTGTTTTGCTTTGTTGTTTGGGGTTGTTTTTTCCTTTTTTCTTTTTTTTTTTTTTAATGTGATTTGACGATATCAATAAGTTTTTGGAAATCTGCTAGCAAACCAAACTGAGTACAAGCAGAAATTATGTTTCAACAGTAAAAAGAACCAAAACAGGTAAAAACATAAAAATAATTAAAAAGGCTTTCTTTAGCTGAATAATCAAGTATGTAAATTGCAAATAAAGACTTAGTCTAGGCTACTCCATATTAAAAATAAATTGAAAAAAATTGCAGACATTGTTAATTTAGCATGAAGGCAAAAACATTGCTGAAAGATTACTGTAATGGAGTATAGTTAATTCTATTCAATTCTTTTTCATGGTTCTTAAGGATAGGTCAGAATAAATATTAAATCCATGGGAGATTTATTGCTTCCTTAGAAAATCAATATGCCATGAATCAACATTAACATGAACTTTGGACATTCTGTATGTTTTCTTTCCTGGGAAATTTTTTGTAAGTCTGACTGTATCCAAGGATATTTTCACCACTACTCATGAAAAGCTATGCAGCTCCACGCCAGCTAATTTGGATTAATATATGGATTCAGCCAGGTTTGAGGCTAGACAGACCTGAGAACATTCTTAAGGAAGGTGGAGAATCGAGAGCTAAGCCTTGAACGCAACTGAGCTTGGTCTAAACTGACTGGAAGTCACGGTCAACATTGCACAAGTGACTCAGGCTTCACCAACATGTTGAACACAGCCAACATTTGTAATGGAGACTGCCCCACCTGCCCAGCCTTTGCTAATAGGGCAGATAATTATATGTCATCGATATTACCACCCTCCTTTTCTGTTATCTCCTTTTCCATCTACTCTTTCTGTCTGTTGCCATCACTGATTAAAATTTTGTTTAGCTGCTACTGAAATGTAGGTTGGGTTTGTGTTCAACTCCCCAGCACTTCATACAAAGTTGGCATAGATTGCTAACCAGTTTGGAGCAAAAGTCAGGAGTCTGGGACAGTATTTCACTGAAAAATCTAGTCTTCCATCAGAGGTCAGTTCAACACAAGGCCAATGTTATTCAGCTTCAGCTTCAGACACCCAAATTTAGAGGTATAATTATGTGAACATAGACTTGACTCAGTTGCCCATACAGATATTTGATGCCATTTGAGAAACCATGGCATATCTGAGACATGCTTGTAGGCCTTACATATTTCACTTAGGATTTATAGGAGACTCTCAGGCCCTCTCTGGGCCTTCCTGGTACCCTTCCCTAGGGTATCACAAATGCCAGCAAAAGCCCATGGTTAGGAAGCTGGACCACGCACTTCTATTTGGGCAGTTGAGTCTCTTTCATACAGACAAAAATAGGAGTTTTAAATACCAGTTGATACAGACACCTGAATGGAGACATCTAACTTGGATAATTGAGCCTGAAGTCAGGATATTCGTCACCTAAGCTTGTTTCTGTTATTTAATTAAAAATGTTTTGAGATATGCAAGGGTATCTCACCCTCATCTCAGTCAGATGATGGCCTCCCACAGATCCATTCAGTGACTCCACATTGAGTACCCTAAGGCATCTCAAATAGCAGTAGATACCTGTATTTAGGCAATAGAACTGTGTCCCTTCTGTCTTCAAGACCCAACACTCACACTGCAACTTTCCTGTCCCTCTGCCTTTTCCATCTTTTCCACATGAGATACCAGTCCATACATCTATCCGTATTTCTACACCATGAGCCTGGGCAGATTTATAGACCCTAAGGAAGGCTCATGGAGCCCATGGGCTCTGATCATTCTGGAGGTGAGCACTCTGCAAATTGGCTCTGATGGGAAGAGGCCGGATCTTTGATTCTTGTTATCAGAGGTGATACACTGCAATCCCGCAAGCCTGATGAGGTTCCTGAAATAATCTCGCTGTTGCATCTTGTTATACAGAAATGAATCATGTTTAGGAACAGATTTACTTGCAGGTAGAGTGAATAAGGAAGAAAGAGCTGTGAGATATTTAGCTCTTCTAAATTACATTTCTTACTTGCCCACCAGAACACTGATAACACTCACATTCCTAATCCAGTACAGCACCAAACATTCAATTCTCTCACATAGCTATAGGGAGCCAGGAAAAGCCTTATACAATAAATGAAAAGGATCCATTAGAGAGCCAGGAGTTCAACCTTGGCCATCTTTTCCCACCTGAAACTCTCCACTTTTTATTTTACTTTTGACTGTGAACCATGCCAAACTTATTCAGGGCTAGCAAACTGATTATGAAACAGGTATGGGCTCAAATAGGAAATAAATGAGAATAGTTTCAGTAGAATGGAATTGAAAAATGTTTTGCTAAACTCTCTGCAACAGGGTTTACCTCTTACCACTGAAATGCAAAGTCATACAGCAACTGGTCTTCAAGGTGTGTCAACATTGCAAGTAATGATAAAATAATACACACAATGATGCTGATGACAGTATAATAATGATAATAGAAGATACTATTAGATTAATTGAGAAGACCCACTGCCTGAGAGTACAGAGCATGACATTCAGATATCATTTTTGTTTTTTAATATAATTCCACTTTTTTATAATTACTATTGGCTTTTTGGTTATCTGTCAGCACATGGTGGGTGGAAATAACTTGGGGTGTGACTGATGGAGCTAGTTGTTCTTTTTATTTTTTTTTCTTTTCTTTTTTTCCTGCTGAATTTCTTGATGTGTATGCTTTTCCACGCAGATGGCACCTTTGGCAACAGCCTGCCTGGCAAGATTTCAGGGCACCATTAATCTATCAAAGCAATGCTAATGAAGTTGGACTCTTAACAGTTTACTCACCATCTGCTTCTAACCGTCATCCTCCTCTGTGCTGTCCCTAATGCTTCCCTTGTGGAGGATGGGAACTCTGAGCAGCACTGATTAATGTTCTTTAGTGGTACAGCTACTGACTTCCTGCAATGCTTTTGCTAAAAAACAGTGTTAAAAAGTCAAAGCCACAGCTATTGAAAAACTTTTCTGAAGCCAAAAGTCATGTTTTAGATCCTCAAAATGGCCTAATTTTGCCTGACCTTGTAGACACCTGGGCTTATACCTTTCCTCTAGATTAGATTACATAAAAAAATTTAGACTAACAGAAAATACTATAGTTTTTTATATACATTACATATTTCTGAGTTTACTGCAAGCCTGAAAAAAAAGTTTGGTGTTCATTTTTCTAAAACACCTGTTTTTTTTCAGTGATATTATATGGTCTAAATAAAGACATTGACTGCCTACGAACCTCACCTCGCATTATATATCCAGACCAAGAGTTACCACAGCCACCATTCTTCCAGTAAAATCCCTTACACTTCTGCAACAGTCTTGTATTGCCAAGGTGTTCCATGGACTGGATTTGCAAACTAAGTGGTTTCCCTGCCTATCTGGCCCACAGGGCCTAAGCCAGGAGTGTTCTCATAGCACAGAGAAATGCATCCAAGAAAATGAGATTTATTGCTGACTTCTTTGTATTCAAAAGTCTCGTGGCTTCACCTGGAATGGGGCAGTCCCAGGTGCAAGTTTCTCTTGTTCCTGGGGGAATTTGAAACCACATCTCTATTTTTCTACCTCCCAGGAGAATACCCTAACCACCAAAAGATAGTCCAGGAGATTGTGGGTCTCACAATCATTTCCAGTAAATCTGTTTCACATTAATTAAATATTCATTACACTTTTGGAAGAGGTAATAACTCTAGACATAGGCAGAATGGGAAAACTTGGATTTCTCATCCCATATCTAACAGATACTCTCAGCATCATTCTCTGGGTTTGTGAAACTCATTTTAGGAGATTCAGGCCTTATTCCCCGAGTTTGCCTAGGGAGAACATAAACTCCCTTTGAAGCTACATACACCTGGCAGCAGCCAAAGTCAGGCACTGCAGCAATGAGCAACGTACTGTTCTAGTCTTTCTGCATCTCTGGTGGCTAATACATCACTACCTGAATTATTTGCTTTTAATTAGAAAAAGGAAATAATAACAACTCCCCAGTGTCGTAACTGTAGATACACAGTGATTTGTTAATAACAATTTCTGCATACATATGGGCTAAGCAACTTAAGACAGGGAGCAAAACCATCAATTATAACTGCTGCAACATTTATAAGACTAGCCAATGACAGTGACATGCTCAGCATTGCAATTGATGTGATTATCAATAAAATAGTGAAAAAAAAATGATAGGATTCTGAGCCTGACTTATTTTCACCATCAAAACAGAGCAAAGCTAGGGTTTGGCCATGGGGAGTAGAAAAGTCTGAGGCACCAAGAATGTTTACAATGAAAAATAGATCAGGAAAGAAAGAAGATAAACAAACATGAGGGATGCGATAGAGATCATAAAATAGGTTGTTCCAAATTACCCTATTTCATATTACAAAAGTAATGAAGCATCCTATGGAACTGGATGGCAACGCTTTCAGAGAGGATAAAAGAGAAGACATTTTTTCACAATAGATAATTGACCTGTGGAACTGATTGCCACATGATAGCTGCAAGTCCAAGAGCTTAGCAGGTTTTAAAAAGGATTAAACATGTATAGGGATAATTAGTTCATCCATTATTAAACAAGATAAGTTTTATTAGTCAGTAGTTATATTAAACAAGATAAAGACCTTGTAGGAAACTTTAATTCTTAACCGGTGAGAAATTCCTGAATATCAACTTCCAATGGCATTTTCAAAAATTAATATTTTTCTATTCTGTTTCATGGAAAAAATCGGATTTTAATTCCCAAAAAACCAGCATCACTCTTCCATCTCTTTTCTAATATAACTAACAAATAATGTGATTTCATCTTGTCTTAAAGATGGATTACCACTGACAAGTCCTGGCTAATAATTGGTATCTACTCCTATAAGATGAAATGGATATCAAGGTTTTTCTGCAGAAAAGCACAAAGGAGAGCACCAATATCTTTTCAAAAATGTTTACAAATGAGATTAATTCTATTTTTTGGAAGATATTCTACCCAAAGAAAATCACATACTATATGCTTACAAAATAATGGGATGTCTTGCATTCTACAGTGAACTGCTCATCTGAGGACTCCCCCTATGTGCAATCAACCACTTTTCTTTCTCACTCATTGTGAAAATATTCCTTTTTCTTGGCCCAGGTTCCATTGTACACTTGGAATTTATGAGAAGCATCTGCAGGAAAGTGTCCCTCCTTAGCTTTCTAGACAATCAGGGAAGAGAGTTGCTACAACCACAAAGACACTTGGGTTAGAAAGCACTTTTGGAGGTCATCAGGTCTCAGCAGAACTCAACAGAAGGAAATCAGAAGAGCCTAAATGAACAGCTCAGTGTAAATTGGGCAAATCAAGGCCATTATATTTAACTCCTCAAATTTGTTCCTTCTTTCTGTCATCCTTTCCACACTCCTTGCTCATTTATCCAAATGTGTCGTTAACCCTTAAACAGGCATTTTCTAGCAGTTAGAGCAAGAGGGGGGCTGTGTTCTGAAATGGCTCACATGTACCTTGCTCTGTTTCTTGCTACAATATACTACAAATATATTTCAGCTCATTCCTCAAATACATCCTTTCCCTCATATTTCCTTCCTCTCCCTCTGTCACTCAGTTGATTGCATGTTTCTCTCCATTTATCTCACACAGTCTATTGCTCAGAGCTGGGGCATATTATTAAAATATGCAAATCAGATTTGGAAATGCCCTGCCCCAAAGATGTTCCTTACAAGAAGTAAACTGATATTGAGAAACAATATTTTGTTTGGTGTTTTTCCTACTAAAGTAACATTTTTTCCACGTTTTTTTAACCTAGGTGAAACCTTGCTCAGATTTCTGTGTTAAAGTGGTTAGATCAGTACTCTGCTTAAATCTAACACAGGTATCTCAACACTGAACTTGCAACTAAAGTGTAGACATGCCTGATACACAGCTCTTGATGGCAATCTTGTCAACCATTAAGGTAAAAGAAACCAGAATCCAGTTCCAAGAATGCATGAGATTGACATCAAATTATTTCCTTCACTTAGCTTTTGATTATTGTGCCCTTAGGGGTATTCAGGTACAGGCACATCATCAAGCTTCATTTCATTTGTCCTGTATTAATAATTTTTTTATGGTAGTCAAGTATGCAATGGATTATTGGAGCACTGCATGTTTTTGAATGTATTTATCTTCACATCAATCCTGTGAGGAAATCAAGTACACTCATTCCCACTTCACAGATTAGGAATTGAAGTACAGAAAGGAAAAAACAACTTGCTGAAGGGTTGTGTCCATGGTGGAGCAAGGATTCCAAAATGCAAACTCAACCTTCACTTCAGGGATTCACTTCCATTGTACTGAAATCTGAGATCCTTCCATAATCACATGCTCCCAGGAGCTGAGACAAAACACAAACTACCTCAAAAATTTCCCTGTAAACCTAATTTAGGTATCTGTAGGTTTGCAAGTCTCTGTAGACTGAGACACTCTTTCTTTTCAATTCTCTTTTTGGTCCAACTCAGTATTTCCTTTTAAGAATTAAATGCCACACTTCCATCCCCAAGACATCAACAACAAAAGGCAGCTGTTGCTCTAAAAAATGCCTGTTTACCCCAAAGTGTCCCTTTTACCCCAATCCTTAGTGTCAGCTCATTTTCACAGAGATTTACCTCTTGTTCATCCTTTCTGCTTTATTCCAAACAAACACATCACCCACCTCATTCCTCATGCTCTCCTTCCCATTTTATTTTTTTCTTTAGTTCTCACCTCCTGTATCTCTTTTTGTTGTTCTTGTTCAGTTTATTGTTTCTTTAATCTTGTGCTTCTGTGGCTTATTTCCCTAAGCTCTGGAAAGTTCAGTCATATATTGAAGGCTCTGGGACCCAACTGTGCAGGTTACAGAGCAGCAGCTCTGGGTTACATCACAATGTGTTCCCGAAACACCTGTTTGAGCTCTCCAAAACATTTCACTCCCAACAATTTGCTGCAACACACAGAGACCTTTTCAGGCACATGCTTACCTGGGAGCTTCCTGCTGCTGGTGCTGTGGCTTGTCTAAGTAATAACCAGCTCTATGCAATGCTAAACTTTATCTCTGAATGTTTTGACAATGATGTACAATACTAAAAAAAAACCAAAACAAAAACAAAAAAAAAAACAAGAACAACAAACCCCCCCCACAAAACGCTATAAAGTCTGAACTCTGTAGCTTCATTTTAATTTATTTTTGACTATAGATGGGTTGTGGATAGGTGGGTTAATCTGGAGATATCTCCAGGCACTTGGTAATACCAATTTAACATGGCTCTGTCGGCATTTTATCTCAGTGGAGATGTTAAATTAAACATGCATTTAAAAATAATGGCATCTGAACAGGGTGTCTCGTTCCATTTTAGCCGGCTGCAGTATTTTGTTATGTTTGCATGTTACTCTGTAAATGTTTGTGTTCCTTATCCTGATTACAGATGCATTTTTACAGCCTGTTTATTGATTTTAAAACTTTAGAATACCATTGACATCGGCCATAAGGAACCTCATTTGTCTGGCAAGAGATTGCAGGAAGAATTTTAGACCTGATTAATTTGGTCTTGTGTTGCTTTTCCACTTGAACTTGTAATAGAAAGGCTACATATTCATTGTATAGTTTGTATTTGTAAAAAGCCAATGCATCACGTTGGTGTATTTAAACACATGCAAGATTTTTTTTTTCCTTTCTTACTCATTTTAGTTATCTTGTATAAACAGTTTGAAATAAATAAGTGTACACATGGAAATAGATAAGAATTCACAAGGTTCTGTTAAAGAAACACACACAACTAAATATGTACTGCATTTCTCCCTGTAAATAACAAATCCAAATAATACTGCATTTTTTTATATTCAGTCATAACCACGGAAGTTAAGTCAATTTAAATTTTGTCTGAATAAAGATTTCATGATGTGACCTATGAATTATCATAATATTTAGCACTAACAGAATAAAAAAAAAAAAAAAAAGAAAGAAAGACTTCTTCAAGGACACCTCTCGGGCAGCAGTATAAGCCAAGAATAACAACTGATTTAGACTTCACAGCAATGCTGTGGACAAAGAAGAAAGATAAAGCCCCATAGCTAAAAAACTCCTTAGGCAACACCTCCTAATTCATTGCTACCACTGGATGATAGAAGAACTCACAAATGCTTTAGAGGGGCCACAAAAGCAGCAAACAGCACATTGTGGCCAACAAAATGGGTCCAATGTTACATTATCATTGAAGAATACTTGATATGATGAGTGACAAATAAATATATCTCTGGGAAACTCTTATATTGCTTTAATCACATTTTTCTCCAAATCACAGTCTGGACTGCAGCAATATTGCAGGCAGTTCAAGATCTATCAGCTACCTAAATCTAGACTAGTTCTCCTGTGTCTGAATACAGCTTTCTTCTTAGGTTTGTGCTTATCCCCTGGCAACACCTTTACTGAAGAATATAATGGATTAGATTTTTTCCCAAATTTCCTTAGGCGAAACTGATTGATTTTTAAAAGATTTCATATTTACCATACACAAGTTGTCCAACTGCATTTGTCCAGGGGGAAAAAAAAAAGAAATAATTTCAAGACTGAACTCCATTAAATGAATGAGAATATTTTGAATTAGCATTATCCTAGAAATGTTTAAAATCTTTATATTAAAACTGACTGATATGTTAGACATTATGAAGAAAAATAAAAATTTCTTAAGAAAGAGAAGAAAAAAGGAGATTCATATTGTATCAGAAGACTAATCAGCTATAGGAATTACTGTAAAACTTAGAAAAAACTTTCTCCTTTTATCTGAAAGCTTTCATAATTTCTTCATAGTCATTCCAGAATTTAGTCTAGAAGATATTGATGTTTCTAAGAAAAATGAAAATTTCCTTTATTGCTTTATAAAATGAATGTGTTTTCTTTGATTATAGGAAATAGGGTTCCATCTTAGCTGGGTCTTGGAAAACTGAAAATCATTGAATTGAGCAGCACTGGTTTTCAAAGATGAGGTAACTCATGGTTTGGCCATTTTAAGACATGTTTTGAAAACCATCTTATCTGACAAAATCCGTACTCAGTGAGCCTTCCATAAAGTCCAGTTGCACAACAGAAAGGCTGAAGTTATCAGCTCTGTGTAAGGAGAGATCACAGAATGAGGTCTTCTGCATCCCAACACTCAGATGTGCAACTTAATGTAGCAGCAAATTTGTCACTGTATGTTGATTTTCTGCTGCTTCCTTAAGGGACAGCTTGAACAAAAGGCATAAGGTGAAAAACCAGGGGTAGTTGGAAGCCAGTATTGTCATTTTGTCAATAATTTCTGTTTCCAAAAGGATTCATGAATTACCTTCATCTTGAGCAAAGATGATCCTTTTGAATCTATTCATAAAGTCACCAGGCTGTAAACAGGAAGCATAAATGAGCTACTACCAGGAAAAGCAGGAGAACTGACCTCAGAGGGAAAAGTGAAAGTGCCAGAGATGGCAAAGAATACAATGATAAATAGTGAGGAGAAGCATATCCCAGTGCTGAAAATTAACCTCAAAGCTCTTTTGTTTAAAGCATTGGGCAGAGTAGACCAGTAAGCAGAGGAATATCCCATAATTTGGAGTTTCTCTAGGAGCCTAGAGAAAGTCCTACACCAGCAGAAAAGGAAAAATTTGGGTTAAAGTCAACAAAGGTCAAAACAGATCAAGGTTGAAAGGGATCCAATGGTTGTAGAGTCTTCATCTTTGGAGACAGTCAAAACCTGACTGGACTCAACTCTCAGCAGTCTGCTGTAGTAGAGCCTGCTCTGAGCATGAAGTTGGATGTGTTGATTTCCAGAGGCCCTCTCTAACCTCAGCCACCCTGTGCTCCTGTGGCTGACTTGATAATTAGTCATGGGCTGCTTTTGTTTTGTTTCCCATCAAGGCCAGTCCCTCCACACTGAAGACCTACATTCCCTTTGGAAAGGGATGTCCATCTGCCTTTAATTTTATGGCCAGGAGATGTGCATGTCTCTAAAAGTCTGGCGGTTCTGGTAGCAAAGTTTTGTAGATGCACATTTTGCATGCACAAAGGCTCTGGAATTTAGTCAAGATATTCTACAGGCAAGTTTGACTTTGTTCTGCACTGTGGATTTAAAATTGTATAAGTGACACCACTAGATAAGTATCAGGCCTGGCATATTTTCAAACAGACTGATAGTGATAATGAGAATGCAGGATAACCTGAACCTCCTCCTGGTATAACTTCATCGAAATCAGTGAGATATATAATACAGACACAATCCTGTCAGGAGGAGTTGCAAAACCATCATGCAACTTAACATTCCTGACACTAGGAATTAACAAAAAAAAAAGTGTCCATTTTACCAGAGCTTCTTAGGCAGAGCTTCCCCATCACAATCACAGAGGATGCTTCACTGAAGATGGTGTGGGACACTGTCCACAAAAATGTTCATGTTCTCTAATTATGGTGTGGTTTTCAAGTGAAACACAAAATAATGTTGCTGTCATGATGTATTACTGTTGTGGTATTCAAATAGCAGATCCTTTCAAAAAGGAGATACTGCTACATTCCACATGATGGCAGGAGATCTGTTTTTCTTACTGCAAAACTAGAGCTTACAGTTTAAGATTTCCTATTAAATATAGCAAGATAAGTAATCTCCCATATTCTCCAAGCTGTTTTATAATAATGTGTTCTCAAGACATACTCAAAAGGGACAATTCTTCTTTGTATATTAAAAAAAATACAAACCCAAACATACTGAAATAGTTTTGCAAAGTTTACCTAAATGATTAAATAAGTGCTTTGTAAAATAATACGTACAAGTCAACTGGTATTTCAGGGCAGATTTACAATGCTTACTTTGTTTTTGTTGTACATAATTAGGTTAACTCACTATAGGTTTTTCTGGAATGCAGATATTGTTCTTTATACCTTCCTTATATTAATGAAAAGGAACTTTCAGGGACAATTTAGTGAGACTGGTTTTAGATTTTTTTTTTTTTAAATACAAGACTTTCCTGCTTATCTTTACCAACTGAAGAAATACTAGAAACATTAGAATTGTTTTTTTCATGGGGTTGAGGTTCTGGAGTGCTTTAGGAGCACTTTAATTAAAACATCAAACATGTTTCACAGGCAGTGGAATGCAAAGATTTATTTTTTTAAACATTAATTTAAAATGTTCATCTTTCACTGCCTTGAGTTTGATTATGTTGTTATTTATTTTTATTCTCTACCAGCCATCTGTTTATCACATATATGAAAAATAAGGGCAATATCAAAATTCAAACAATATACTTAAAAACATGCTTCATTATTTGCCTATATATTGATACAAACAAAGCAGGAGAAGATCCCACATGTTTCTTGTTTTTCTCTCATATGTAGCTCATCTTTAAGCAATATACATGAATCATTAAATACTTATGCAAGAGTATGTTCTGCTAAAAAAGTGCACTGAGTTCATCCTGTGTTTTTCTCTACCAGGGAGTGCCCAATTTTTTTGGTACGTTCCTCCTTATTAACTTGATTTTAGGGCCAGAAAACGATGATAATATGAAATCCTGATATCCCTTTGGGCTCCCATTACCTGCAGTGGGTTGTTTCCAAGGCTGGTTAATGACATAGCAAAAGTAGATGATGGACAGCTACTGGCAGAAGTCATTTAGACGATAAAGACACTTAAGAGACACTCTAAACATAGAAATTATATCATTATCATGTATGAATTTTATTTTTATGTACTTTTTTCTCCCTCTGTCTCAAAAGTCTGCCCCATATGTGGTTGAGCTGAATGAGTGGATGCAGTAGAAGCATTGGTCATCCCCCAGCTCCTTCTGGCACAGTGAGGGGGAGAAGCAAATTTGCAGCAAGAATCCAGGTAAAACAATATAAATTAATGTCAGCAGCAGTTTGGACAAGGTTATATCCCTCCATCAAGCATAGAAAGCCACAGGACAGATCCCAGACTCAGAACCAGCCTTGGCGGCGTGTTGGTCAGGAGTTGCATGGTGGTCAATCCTTCCTTAGAGTATCCTATTTTTAGGCTATGGAAATGAGCACAGTTCTGAGGATTATTTGGTCCTTGGGAAAGTATAGAGCCAATATTCTTAAATTTTAACTTTAATGGCTCTAAATCTATCCTCTAAAAACCAACAAAAGCGGAGATATTCCCCTTTGGTTTTATAACACAGGCAGCAGAGTCAAGCACGCTGCTTAAAGTATAAGTCCATCAAAGGCTGGCACCTCCTTGCTTAATAAACCTTTCTCTTTGTGTATTTGACTCATACTTGATCATTTTAGCTGTATTTTAGTACTGTTAGCTCTAGGGAGACAACTCAGCTTTTGGCTCAGAGATCAGGAACGGAACTGTAGGATAATTTTCAATTACAATATCTCTCATATTGATGATGAATGATACTCAAGAAAGAAAACAAAAACCTGAGCATGATAACACGGTTTTAACTTGTAACCTGAACAGATGTGGTCTATGGACTTTGAGACTTAATGGCAATGGAATGCCATATTATTATTTTCCAATACTTTCTGAAGAATTTCCCTGAATGGGTGCTGATGACAATTTTAAAAAAGCATTTTTGGACTGCTCAGTGCTTAAAATGCAGTAGCAGCTAGCCAAGCACATTGACATTGCAGCTCTTCCTCTGTAGCTTGCTTTCAGCACACTTTTTAATTTGGGGAAAAAACAGAGATCACTTTCATTGTAGTTTCTGGTGTGTTTTATGTCCTGACACTCATGTGCTATTACAAAATTTCTGTGATTAACTTATAAACATTTGTGTGTAACATTTAATTTTGAACTCATTTTATCATCTCATCTACCATTTTTTTCTTTGATATATCTTTAACCATAATTTGGTTTTGAAAAACAAAAAAAAAATAAACCCTCCCCAGCAAACCCCTAAATTTTGAGCAAAACTAGACCCAGCCATCCTGGGTAAAGTAAAGGTAAAAGTAAAGTGAAGGTGAATTTTGGAGAAAGGGAAGCAGCTGTTTCTTTTTTCAGTACAAATGTGATCTTGAAAATCCACAAATCAAAATGCTTATCTTGTGTTGGTGCCAGCACATAACGCATGACTCCTTGGTAGATGAATGTCTACTGTAGAATGCATTGTTAGTCTATTTAGCCTCATGTGCTGTGCTGACCTACTTTAACTTCTTCTTAATAATGCACAGCACCAGAACAATATTGACTTATATATTCATTTCTCATGTACTAAGAGGCATTAATAATACATTGGATTTTTTTTCTTCCAAAGCAAAGATAAGGTTAAATCAAATGGATCTTAATGTGAACATCAACAAATGAAACAGATTGGCCCTCGTACAAGTAAAATTATGTTTTATAAGGAAGGTATTTCATTCTGCTTCCCCTGACAGATGTTTCCTCAAATATGATTTTGCTATTTTTATTCTGAGCAAGGTGGGGTTTCTGGTTTTGTTAGGTTTTACTATTACATTTCTTAGTATTTTTTCTTACCTACATCTAGAAAACACAAAGCAAAGCAAAGCAAAACAAAACAAAATGACAAAAAAACCCACAACCAAACAAAACTGAACATGTTTTTAAAAAATTGACAAGTTGTACCAGAAAAAACCAAACAACAAAACAAAATAGCCAACCAAACAAACAAAAAACTCACAAAAATCCCTTTAAATAAATAGTGTTAAAAAGGAACTGAGATGGTAAAAGCAAAACTCAGCATAATTCATGAAACACTAAAAAATTACTCTAAGGATCTTGACACCTCCTGAGTCTGATGAGACCAAATTCCTGATGTGAGAATATAAAGAGATCAATTAAAATTATTTTAAAATTATCTTTCAATTTATGACCAACTACAGGACAAATATTTTTCTATATTTAAATCTTGTAATTGGACTTGCTCATTTTGGTGAATCATTAAAAAAATTCCCTGCCCCTTGCAATACTACTTTTCACTGTTATTATTTTTTAGATGACCCAACAGATTCGGGTTGATGACTGGACACATTGCAGTGCAAAAATGCAAAAACTCAGATAGTTTCTCCTTTTGCTCTGTATTGGGGTAACTTGCATATGAAACGCAACAACAACATAAGCCATCAGTCCCTGGACATAGAAAACTAAATTCACACATTTAACAAAACATTTAGCTTATGATTTTGGGGTTTCATAGCAGGCTGGGCTTGTTTTGAAGATATACGTTGCAAGTGTCAGTAGCTGCTCTGCTTGCATTATGAAACTCAAATATAAGAAACAATGTTAACATCCTTAACTCCCATACTTTTATTATTTTTATAATTTTGAAGCACAATTAACTCAGGTAAAAGAGCAGCGTTACACAATTTTTAAAGAAGAGAGCTTGGTATAAGAATCAGCTCAGATAATCTAAGTTTATATTGACTTATTTTAAAATACTAACTGCTTGATATAATTAATTAAAGAGTCTGACAGCTTTGCTGTACAGACATAATTAACAAGCTCTGTTAAGTGTTAATAATTTGGCCTTTTTTTAATAAATGAAACCTTCTCCAACTTTTCAGCTTTAAGCTTTGGATAATACTTCAATTTGCTGTGGAGTTTCAAGAAAATTAGTTAATTAGTTTTTCAGAGATCTAATCAGTTGGATATTGGCCTTCAAAAATGTTTGTACATGTACTATCATGACTTTTAAATCTCCACCAGTTTTAAAAGCCATCAGTAGCAAAGAGTAATTTTTTTTCAAATACCAGAATCACTTGTTCTAAGTGAAATATGGGAATATTTTGTTAATACGCAACCAGAAAATAACAGTTGTAATATTATGTGACAAAGGGAAAGAGGTTTGACAATTTTCTCCTTCAGAGTATGAAGAAATTTTTTGAATGTTTAAAGATTTTTTTTTTAAACTTGTCTTTTAGTGTTTTCCTACACTCATGTTAAAGGGCATACAAATTAGATTTGGATGATTTGTATGAATTTCCAAAGACTAGGAAAGGGTCTTTATTCATTATCTCTTTGGGATTTTGGGATGTTTGTTTGGGGTTTTTTTTGTCTTTTGTTTTTTGTTATTGTTTTGTTGTTGTTGTTGTTTTGTTTGGGGGTTTTTTAATATGAATATTCCTCTGATTAAAATGCTCACTTGCTGAAGTAATGTCACAATTACATTCAGGCATCTGCACTTGCACATCCTTGACAAATTTATCTAATGAGTTCCATGAGCACCGTTCTCTCATCCACTCAGCAGATGACACTCAGGGGTTGGAAGTCTTCTTGAGATTCAGTGCCCTTCTTCCAGTGTCCCATCTTCCTCACCAAACAGTGGACGCAAAAGTCAATAAAAGCATGTGAAGGTACTTATGACTCAAGGAAGGGCTGTCATGGGGAACTTAGACATAGCCCCAATGGGAATAGAAAAAGCTGTTAAAGGGCAGGAGAGGTGGATTGTGTGAGGACTTTGATCATCCTTTAGCCCTAAAGCAGAATTATGCCTGGCTCTACGTTAATTGTGTGGTGCAACAAAATTATCTGTAGGAGGCACGTGCTCACAGGAATGTGCAATTATAGGTAGCACCTCTCCAAACGTCATGTGAAAAATATTTGGAATATTTTGTGTGTATTTTATTCCGCACTAAAAGTCTTCAGTCTCTGTGTCTTTTCTAAAAATCTACTGAAAGGCATGTGCTTCCTGAATCTATTCTGGGTTTAGAAAGCTGCATCATTATGTGATTCAGAGCAAAGACTCAAACAAGCTTTTTCCCAGTTTATTATTGTGGATAGCATGTGATTGAAATTCTCTTTGCCCTACCCCATCCTCCTTTAGTCTAATAATTCCTTCTTAGACAAAAATAACTC
>VWZD01005107.1:0-108349 GCA_013396695.1 Sakesphorus luctuosus | reverse complement strand
GGGGGGGGGGGGGGGGGCAAAAAGCACTCACATGAGTTGGCACTTTTTGCACTCTAAAACATCCTAATGGAAAAATTCCTAAGCAGCTCCCCCTACAGATGCACGTGCTACCCGTACATTGATAGGGTTTATTTCATTGTACCATTATTGACACTGACAAAGAATTTCTTATCTCTGACTATTAAAGATCAGCCAGACATCAAAAAGATTTCTCTTCAACAAGACACGCTAGCACATGATGAAATGAGCTTGCACATTGAGAGTTCATTAAAGGTGCTATTCTAAGAAAGATACCTAGCCAGGGTTTTGCCAGCTAATAAATGACCCTGGATTTCTTAGTAATTGTGTATTACATTTGGAATTGCTGCATAAATTGTGAAGACCTGTTTTCATAAGATTTAAGCATGTGCACTCTTGTTCTCTATTTCTAGCAGATAATATCTCCAGGTCACACTGTATTATGAGATCTCACAGTTTCAATATTCTTTGAGATCAATATAATCTTTATCTTTCTCATCATCATGATCTGCAGTAGCAAACACTGGATTTGTTGACCCTGGATATTCCCAAACCAAAGGATATGGCATTGGGGAAGAAGAGTTTTAAGTAAAAGCTACAGGGTCAGACCCGTTTTGGTTCATATACCCGTACATTGGTTAATTAGGGATGGATTTAAATGGACATGGGAAGGACCATACAGTTATTCCCACACTATGTGTCCCAGGGCACCTGCAGTACCTTGTTCCAATCTCTCCAACAATCTGAACCTAAATTTTTATAGTCTTCTAAAACCCAAAAACTACACAAAATAAAATACTGACATTGAAAGAGGCATCCACGCTTTCACTGTTCTAATATAAAGACTGCAAGTTGTACCTACAGCTTGATCGCATAATGATCAGGAAAATCCTTCACTTTAATGACTAAACTCATTTTTTCCTTCCTTGAACCAAATGCATGGTTATTAAACCCAGAAGGTTCACTGGCAGTTTCCCCCAGCCTTCACTGCAAGCTGAAAATGGCATTCTCATCACACGATTAATTAATGTTCCTGATGCAAAGAGATAGAGGATAGATTTACGTTCCACATGTTATTGAATAACTCCCACACGCAATATTGTTTTGGCACTCTTTATGTTCCTGGAGTTAAAGTGCACATCAATAGCTCAATGCATCGATAACCTGAGTGTCAGTACAGCTATAAAACTGGACTGTCCTTGAATTTTGCAGTTTTTAGAACACCAGTCTCCTGGAAAGTGGTCCTTGTTGATGCTATGAAAGTAGCACAGAAATTAGAGGAACTAAATTATAAAGTCTCATATAAACAGATATTTTAGGGTTTGGTTTGGGGTTTTTTATTGTTTTATTTTGTTAGCCTACTTTCATCTTGCTGAAGAGATGCTTAGAGGACTAAAATTACACTTTGCTTTCATTTTCCCCCTGTCCCCTCTTGGGTAAACCAGCCACTTAAAAACTCAGGCTCAGGTCTTTGTTGGGCTAAATGTGTCATCACTGCTTTTAAGGTGTATTATTATTTACTGGAATAGAATGTTTTCCAATAGAATAGAATAGAATAGTTAATGTGAAAGTGACCTACAATGGACATTGAACTGTTGTTACTGGTCTTTGTTTTAGTACAAAGGGCTAGAAATATTACAATAACTATTGCACAACCCCTCAGAGTGGTATTTTTTCACCAGAGTTATGAATGTTTTGGAGAGCACATAAAAGACATGTGATGGTGTTTGGAGGTGCCAGATTTGTTGGTCTTGTGTCAAGGCATTACATGGGACAGAAGGAGAGGGCTGGATGTGTTTTCAACATTGACTGTTTAATCTCAAATCCAGCAATTTTATATTTACAAGTTTAAAGCTAATTATTTCCTTTCCTCTCTTTCTTTATCTTCTCCTTTCCTTTCTAACTGAATGATATTTTACTACTCAACAAGATCACAAATGGGCTTCATGATTTTTCTGGAGAAAGCACAAAGACATGAATGTTCATCTACCTCTAGTTACGTGGTGATATCACATCAGTAGAATCTTTATTCAAATTTTTGGAGCTAAATGCAGTAAAACTGGTGTGTCATCAGATTCCGTTCTACACTTAACCAGCTTGCTCTCCTGGTAAGATATGATCTAATATAATTTGAAAACTGATAACATCATCTGGGAGGAAAGTTTGTGTCAATAAGCTTAGAAGGGGTTTTTGTTTGTCTGGTAGCACATCATTTTGCTTGTTATTTGATTTGTAAAATCAAATAGACTGTAGTATAAATTATGGGTTCGTCACACACACACACACACAAAAATCATATTTTCCAAGTAGTGAACCTTACAGTAGTAAGGTTATACTGATATCTGTTTTCTACACATGAGACACTGAAGAATAGAAAATATGGTATGATTCATTTCAGCAAATTTCATGCATACCCATGCATTTTTGAAATCTGTAATTAAACTTTTCTTCTCTGGCCCTCCTCACTGTTAGGAGAGAAAAACAGGCACTTTCTAGGCATGATTCATATGACCTAATTGAGAAGAATCTTTGAGAATGTGATAAATAGTTCTGGGCTTCATGTGATGTATCAGCCAGATTTTCCCTGACTGTAAAGAGAAACTGGCTTGACTTGCACAGACATAGATGCCTCTGTTGCCAACATCTGCCTTTGGCCAGATGACTCCTACCCATTTTGAAAGACAAAGTAGCAAGTCTGCAGTGGAACAGCATTTCTCCAGGGTGATTATCATGACCACCTCTCAGACACATGAAAATCAGGTTTTGTCAAAAGTCATCCCTCCATAACTCCCAGCCTCTATCCCAAGCTATCCTACCTACCTTATAGCCTTCAGCAGAGGTGCTAAAAAAATAAATGTGTGCCAGCCTACAAACTTGCACTATTTTCTGCCTAACCAAAGGGTGCTTCACTACTCTGCTGACAACTAAAAAGACCAACACAGCCCATTGCCAGAGTCCTTATGCTAATAGCTGAGAGCAAAAAGAGTGTAAAACCAACCCCAGGTCATCTCAGATCCTTCCTCTACAGGCGCTTAATCTCTGTTGGAATCAACCTGACTCATTGTTATGCATTTGGTCCATGACGTGCATGAAGAAATGGCCAAGGATGTCCAAGCTGTGGCCCCTGAGTCACAAGCGGCTCATCTATGGCATTTATCACATTGTGCCAGGACAGCGTCATGGCTGAGGGACAATTTGTCCATGGGGCAGGAGTTTATAGGCTAAGCCAAATCCTTGGATAAGGGAGGAAGTCAGGCAGGGCTGCTAAGGCAGGATCACACAGCCCACATCTATTGGGCAATGTCATGAATTTGACAAGAGCTGTGTCTCCCTCAACTGTGAAACACGGCAGGAGTTCCCTTTGTCATTGCCACCCCATGCTCCCTACCTCTCTCCCCCTCACAAAGATTTTGGAATGCAACCCACGGAATTGGGGAAGTAGGATGAGAACAGTATCCAAAGAACATGGATAATTGCTTACAATTAATACTGACAATTGCACAATCACATGTGAAAGAGTTACATTACACAATCTCTTACATAACACCTCATCTTAACCTAATTCTGTTCCACTGCATATGCATTGTACTAAAATACTGTTGTCATTTAGGAGGCAGAATATCTCCATTTAAGTAAAATTTAAAAATGGATGTTACGGCTCTTGAATTATTCAGGAAACTGATGAAAAAGCAACATTTCTGGTTTAACTGAGGTTTATTTTATTTAAGACATTTTTGCCATAATATCATTTGCTATCTTAACTCCTGGGAAACTGATGTAGATTATTAAATTGTGACAGAAGTAATTTTGAATGGTTCTATAAAGAGGCAAAAAATGAGCTCCTTAACAGAAAATGACAGTACATTTCCCCTTCCCTACTCTTTGATTTTCTTTTTCAGCAGGATATTCCCAAATGACTTAGAGGCATTTTATATTTCAACAGTCACTCTTCCCAATCTTAGCAACCCCAAGGGTTACGTTGCCCCTGTTAAGGAATGTGCCTCAATTTTTAGTGTTTTCATAAGCCCCAAATTCTGTGTCCTTGAGACAACTGAGTGTTTTAAAGCAATTAAACACCCCCAAAAAAGAACTTCCTGGGTTGGTTACTAGTTATTGTTCTTCTTACTGTTATTGAACATAACTGTTAAAATGCATTATTGCACACATTTCATAAGCACTCAATCCTTAAAATCTGGAACCTCTGATCTATTTCGAATGTGTATCATGATTTACAACAGAAACCAAGGTCTGCTCTGGCTTCTGGTGACAATATATCATTGGGAGCAACTCATGAAGAAGAGAGGTAGACTGCTTAAGAAATTGCCAATATATCTCACTAAAGAGGGAGCTGCTCAAACAGATTTGTACACAGTCAGTCTTAGATGAACTTCTGCTGGAAAGTCAGTTTATAACTGTGGCCTCTGAAGTTTTTCCCCATCTCCTGCAAATTGCAACCCAGAGGAAAACTACAGTATCCTCCTGAAGGGTCCTGCAACGTCCAAATTCAGCTCCAGAATTTAGAGGAGTTGCCCAGAGAGATGTGGTGTTCCTGTAATCCAGGAAACAGTAAACAGTCCTCTCAATGCTTTTGTCAAGGGACAATAAGCATGAAGGCTTAATATAACAGTCTCAGTGTTTGTTAGGCTGGATGTTGATTGCTCTAACAAGTCAAACTTCTCTCTGGCTATCATTAGATATAATTCAGCCTGGAAGTGATAGCAAGGTAAGTCTTTGTGGCTGGAGCATCCTCTTCCCTGAAGTTACAGAAAGACATGACTGTCATCAGCTGAGGTTGGAAAATCTAAGGAAGTGCTAAAGTAAATATGACTCTACCATGGAAAAGAGTCTTCTGAGAACGATTGTGAGCTATATATTCAAGAATTTTATGTTCCATTAATATGTGGAAAATATATTTTTTCATGTTGCTATAGAACTTACTGCTACTGCTGAAGCAAAAAAGAGAGAAATTAATCAATTTAGCAGAGTAGTCTAGCAAAATTACAACACATTATACTCCAAATAGTTTCAGCTAAAGTGATGTAAATCACTGATTATCAAACAATTATTCTTACTCTTTTTTCCTCAAACTCTTCCATCATTCACTGTTAAAACACGATTCTGGAAAAGATTAATTTCAATCTGATCATGGATATTAGACTCATGTTCCTGTTCTTCAGAACTCTACCATCACCTGAGAAAATGTCAGAAAAAGAGAGGGGTCCTACACACTGGAGAATATGATCATAGAATGGCTTGAGTTGGAAGGGATCTTCAAGATCCTTTTGTTCCAATCCCCGGCCATCAGCAGGAACACCTTCCACTAGACAGGGTTGCCCAAGCTCCCATCCAACCTGGCCTTGAACACTTCCAGGGATGGGGCAGCCACACCTTCTCTGGGCAACCTGTGCCAGGGCCTGCCCACCCCCACAGTAAAGAATTTCTTCATAATACCTGCCCTCTTTCAGTTTGATTCTCCTTCAAGGGACAGTGCACCTCAAAAGGAATACAGCACTCCTACATTTTAGTGCCAGCCAATATTTGGCTTCCATTTAAAAGAGAAATGTGAGCCTGGAAAGCTGAAATGTCTTTTACTATGAAAAAAGTACTCATATCAAATGTGATAAGTGTATATTGCTCAGCTCTTCTCCGCTAAGGGTGTGTAAAGGACTGCCAGGTCCTGAAAATCCTGTGGCTGCCAACATCACTTTTTTCATACTTACATGGTTGCAGCTGTCATTCTCAGAGCATCCAGAGACCTCCATACTCTTCTGCACTAAAATCTGAAGCAATAAGGATCTCTGTACCAATATTTTACTATTAACACATTCATCATCATTTACACGTTGGAAGGTTGAAAATTATACTGGATATTTCTTGCTTAAATGTACATTCCATGACTTATGTGAATATACGTTCATTTAGTTTCATTCTGTGTAAATTTATGTCACTCGATTACAGAAGCAAAATAAAATTTGGTTAAAAAAAGAATGCAGCATTGGGACAGCAGCTATTAAAACAAACACACGCTATCTATGTGCCTTGTAGATTTTTCTAACGTAAAGGCAAGCTTCAATTAGCTCAGCATGATATTCAAATCATAACTGTCATAATGAAAAAATGAATCATTTTCCATTTCAGGGAGAGAGTAACAAAAAGCTGCTATAATCAGTGACGTAAGTTCAACTTGTTGTTATATTGAGAAAGACTTTCATTTCAATTGTTTAGGTTTCAATCAGCCTTATTACTTTATTAATCAGACTAAATCTATGTTATTACCCTGCCTTTTTAATTACTGCAGTTCTCATGGGACCTGTTGACAGGGGCCATGTGAGAAGGAGAAAGGTGATATATACAATATTTTTTTTCAGTCACAATGAGTCCTGAAATTATCAGAATCATATTGCCAACCACTGGAAATTTGAATTCACAATGCCACAAGAAATTGTCATCTTGTTTCACTGTTGTAGGACTGTATGAAGACACTTTATGCCACTCTGAAGTTTACACTATTTGGTAATAGAATGATCATGAACCATTCCCTTTACAAAAACAGAGGAATGTATGTTGTAACTCTGAATTAATTCCAGTGTTTCCCTTTGTGAACAGAAAAATGTCCCTTTTCAACATGCAGAAAGGCTCCTCTTGCACTGAGGTTCTTCACCTGCCACTTGTGATTAATTTCCCATTCTGCCCAATGTCTTATTGTGATTATTAATGATAATGCTTTGATTGATGATGGGTGTCTGCTAAATACTTTATTGCCAAACAGGCAACAATGCTCTTGTTCAAACAGATACATGGTGGAGGGGACCAGCCCAACAGGCACATGAGCCCACATCCTCTTGGGCAAGGGCTTGAATCCAGCTCATGCCAGGTTCTTTACCCACCAGCAGGTGTCTTTGGTGGTATCTTTGAAATGGGCTACAAATTTCTCACAATAAGCAGGAATGACAACTATAAAAAAGCTCATCCTTGCAGTCAGCCTGTGTGGAGAAGTCCATGTAATATCAGATCAAGAAAACCACTGATATCCTCCCTGAAACATCCCAGCATTGTTACCAGTGAATAACTATCACACATTAATTTTCCCACCACTAGGCACTGATGGGACAAGACATTGCAATTTTATCCGGTGTTAACCAAGGCAAGGTCAGCCCTGGGCTGGAGGGAAGGGAGGGGAGAAAGCTTAAAGTGATGACCTCATTTAACTACTTTGCAGGAAAAACAAAACAAAACAAAACAAAAACACAAAAAAACCCAACAGGTGTCTACTTTCCAATCAGATTTTGCACTAAGATCATTATCACACATTAAGTATATCATTATTAAAAAATAAAATGCACTTTAAGATTCCTATCCAAAAAGCGATCAGTATCTTACTATTGCCTCTGCTTATCTCTGATGTTCATTACACTCAATTTTATTTTTACAGAAGAGCCTAGAAGCCTAAACTGGGTCGAACTTAGACATTGTACAACATACACAGAGTAAACAACGTACCATCCCCGAACAGTTTGCAATCTAGAAGGCAAGATGCAACAGGTGGGTGAAGCAAAGAAGCAGGTGGGGTGTAGAAATCATAATGATAGGATGTGTTAACACTTGTACAGTTCATAGATGAATCATCAAAATAGTTGAATTAGAGCTGTCTTTTTGTCACATAAGACAATATTGGAATCAACATTCAGTCTTGTTTTGAGTTTTATTCAGGCAAAAAGTCCTGTGGAGTTCAAAAGTGGATTGATTAAAATGAGATCTGAGCCTGCCCAAGGAACAAAAATATTGAATACATTCAATGGAAGGGCAGGACCAAAAGTCATTTTCATAACTGCTTATTTCATCTGCCTCCATACAAGAATGCTTACTACTGATTAATTATTCAGCATTAGTTTAGTGAAGATTGATGCAAAGTGAGAACCTCAAACAATGGTGAAAACCCAAATCACAGCAAATCTTAGAGGAGACGGAATCCAGTTGTCTTTGTTTGCTTGAGTGTCAGACATATCTCGATATCATTAATTACTGCTGCTGATTATCAAAACATAGAGAAGACCAATTCAAAGTGACCAGGAAACAGAGTGAAGGATCACAATGAACCCAAAGGACTAAAAACCACGGGAGGGAATAGCAGGAAGAGGGGAAGGAAGCCTTGGCAACTGAAGGACCTCTGAGAGGAAGGGATAGTTCAGAATCTTGAGATCTTGGAAGGAATCTGATAAGGGAATTATGTTGATGCCTAAGTATGGCTCTGCAGAGAGACATCTGGCCACATTATAGGAAACACTTAGTGGCCTTATATCATCTTTTCTCAGCATGTGAAAAGAATCCCAGTGCCCTCACTTTCCCTCACACTAAACAGGAAACATCACCTGGGTAGGTTGATCCTTTTGTAGGTACTGAAGGGAAGCAAATGCCTGAAAGCCAAAGCTGTTCTGTTTTTTTAACCCTGACTGCAGTGTGCCATTCACCACATCTTAGTGAAGCTAATCCCTCAATGTTGTAGAGTCTTTGTTACTTAAAGTCTGTGAATCAAGAGCTCAAAGGATCTAAAATAAATTTCACTCTGACAGAGTTACAGGGTGAATTCTCCAGCTCATGCTATGCCCAGGGTAAAATCAGTTAGTCATCAGTAGGTAGTTTTATGACACTGTGTGGCGTAGGAATAAAATCTGTTCCCATAAATAAGCTTTAATTACTTCAGTTGCATTATCCATAAAGCAAAAACTGCTTGTTTCTGTGATTTGTGTTGTACAACTCTGAGTTCACAAGCAATGCCTAACAAATAAACCTTTAAGAAATGCTTAAATTCAACCTTAACACATCCCAGATGAACAGTTACAGTGAGGAACAGGGAAGAATTTGGGCTGGGATTAACATGAGGATCCCCTGGGACAATAGGGTTAGCTGCAGCTCAGAAAAGCTCTCCAAAGCAGAGAAATCCCCATCACATCACCTCAGCAAAACCCTTTTAATTATGCTGTGGCACATGATGTCTCTGCCGGAATCAGACGTCGCATCTTTGGGTTTTCATCTTTCACAGCAAACATGTCCAGTGTGAGAAAGCTGTAGGTTTGTGAGTGTGCATGTCATGAATGGCAGGCAAATTAGGATTAAAAAATTAGTACCCCAAAACTCCCAGTGAACCACAGATGTTTTTTAATAAACAGGTCTTTTGTAGTTATGTGTTGCCATAGAAAGAAAGTACATGTCATCAGAATTTATAAATGCAGTGTTCAGAAACGGGTTGTAAGATTTGAGATAATTTTTGCATCTCAGAAGAAAATAAATTCTTTGAAACTAACCCACAACTTAGTCTCACCCTGATATTCATATTTTATCAACGATCTCACTTGACGTACATGTTTTTGCTTGGGATTTTGAAAAAGATAGTTATCATTTTTGCAGCAGGCTTTGTAGACCTTAGTGGGTTTAATCTCAGCTTGGCATCTTGTGCACTGAGCATATCTTTCTGGGTTTGGGTCTGAATAATCACGTGTTACAGAAGCAAAGCTCTAAACAGTGTGGATATTTTGGGGCCAAATGAAGTTGTATTAATTATTACAGATTAACCTAAAGTAAAGTTTGCCTGGAGAGTTTTAGGGAAACAAGGAAGGCTCTATCACAATATACAATGAAACTACCGCCATTGTAGATATTATTGATAAGCTTTCATTGCTGTATTTCTTATTTCAAGGATTAATTTCCAAATATTTCAAAATAGTGAAGGATGTTGATAAAGCCTTGCAATACCCCAAGGACATGCGACGTGCACTGGTCTCTCCTCAGAGCTGCCAAAAATACTCTTTGGGTGATACAGACAGAAAATAACACAAGGAAGAAATCTTTGTATGGGTGAGCAAAAAGAAACAAGAAAATCTGAAAAAATGTCACTCTAAACTAAGGAAAATGTAAAAACTTGCATCTAGATCTAATTAATAATTAAATTGGAAAAGATGAATGCCACAATAGCCTGAATATTTAAGACTGCTCACTGGGAGAACCTGAAGGACATTTTGGTCCCACATGAAAAATGATCAAGTGGAATGTGCTTAATTTCTCTGGAGATATCTCAGACATGTTTTTCAGAGGGAGTACAGGTATCTGAACTGGGCTGTGGTAACAATCCTGTGCTCTCTGGATAATAAATACTTTGCTTGGAGAGGATGAGGTATCCTCCATGCTCCAAGTCACTCTTAGTGACTCTAGAGACGTTTTTCCTGGGTCTTTTCCTTTACACGGAGAGGCAACAGGCAGCTGCGACTCATCTTTGCCTCAGAGAGGTTTCACATATTAGAATCATATGGAATCATATGAAGTGGTTTGGTTGGAAGGGACTTTAAAGATCATCCAGTGCCAAACTCACGGCCATGGGCAGGGACACCTTCCACTAGACCATGCTGCTTAAAGCCCTGTGTTGTCCTTCTTTCCCACATATTCAGACATTCCCCAGATATTTATCCAGCTAAAATGCAAAAACCTGTAGCCCAAAGACTGCTCCAACGTCTCTGTCGCTGAGGACTGTGGTGATGAAAGATACTGAGCACCAGGCAGGTGTCTCTGAGAGCCAAGGCCTACCTGCATTATCAGCCTGAACTCAAGCAACAAGCAGGAACTACCTCCCCAGTTTGGTTCTCAGAGTATTAAATAGGATATTGAGAGTTGTTCAAAACACATCAGAGGAAAGTGTCTACATTTGTTTCATATACTGAAAAAAACTAATTAAAAGCTAACAATGCAAAGCAAACCCGAAGCAACTCTGCCTTTGAAAGACAAACATTCTGGCTGAAAACTGAAGAAAGTACATTCTTATATTAAAGTGAGGCATTTCCCTTTAAAGATACTGCGTAATTGTAACTTTTCACGTCCCACTTGCTTTGACAGAAAAATTTTATCCAAGTTGCAACTTAGAAAATACTTTAATTTACTGAGGCCTAAGTCCTAAAACCAAAAAAGGTGATTAAAATCAGAAGGTATTTCAGGGCATGGGCTCTCACCTCTGAACACTTTCATCAAAACTTTTGGATGAACTCTAGCCTGGACAGCCAATCCTCTTGGCCTTTCTGTACAACAAAATCATCACATTGTCAAAAGCCACCTGAGGTAGGTCAGGGAGGGACAGCTGGGAGGTGACAACTGCTCTCAGGTATCCCACCTCTCCTCCAACGTGGGATGGGACTGGCACAGATAGGTTGGTGCATCCTGGGACACCTCACACTCCACAGTCCTCACTGATCACAGTCTCATTTCACAGCTTAGCTAAAATCTATGCATCACAGAACATAAAAGTAAAAGACTTGTTTTCAAGTCCATGGATTCTAATGTAAAGACTTTCCAAAAGACAAGCATGGTTACACTCTTTTAATAGATTTCTATGAAATATATTTCAGTGAAAGAAGTACCTGTATAGTAGCTATTTGCTTTTAAAGCAGCAGAGGCTGTTTGTGGACAAGTTTATATTTTGGACACAAACCAGCCTCCATATATCCTGGCTACACCAGGATTAAAACTCTCAGACATAAGCTTTGTCAAGGCAGGGGACAGCATAAATGACTGTTGATTCATATTCTTTTAGGCCTGTAAAGTTATAACTATGTAATATGAACACAGGCTCTTTAGGGTAGTTTAGAGCCAACCTGGAACCCTTCCAGCCTGCATCGAAGGATTTAATGGCATAGTTTTTATTTTCTGCTTAGTGCAGTGTACCATTAATTGAAGGTAATTGTCAAGAGGAGACTGGCTTTCAAAAACTACATAGCTCTCGACTGTTCTGGTGCAGAATGGATGTCCTGAGTTTAGGATCACATTTCCCCTGTGCTCTACATTACATTTGTCTTGTCACACAATTGTGTGATTGTGTTCAACTAAATAGTTATTCCGTGCTATTACGGCATTTCAAAATGAGGACTCAAGTAACACTGCAGGGAATGACAGAGAGAGAGGGAGAGCCAGGTTTGTGCTGGTATGAGGACTTGTCCGCTTGAACTAAACAAAACCCTGAAAGGTATTGCAGGTCTGAACCATTTAATGGAGCAGCTTGCTTGATTTGCAGAAGAAGGAAGCAGTTTGTGGCATAATACGTAAAAGGGAAGAATTTGCTTGTCTGCAGAGTTTCAGCAGTCACAGAATGTGCTTGTCTGGTAGTGTTTCCCTGCTCCCAGAATGACATGTGAACATGAACCACGTCTCTGCACCCTTTACTTTTCTTTGCAGGGGGACGGGAGAAACTCGGAGTGAGCTCCATTGTGTTCTCCAGCTTGAGCAGTCAGAAGACCCGGACCCAGGAGCACTGTACAATATAGACACAAAAAAGGCCTGCTGACCCTGATACTACAGCTGTACATGAAGGAATTACCACCATTTACTTAACTGGTATAATATTGCTTTTTATTATCTTTCCTGCAGTAATCCACAGGAATCTCAGACACAATCCATGAACGGCATCATGCCAAGCGCAGCACAAATACAGAGCAAAGCCCTTGGCCCAGTCTGGAGGCCAATTGTATCTCAGGGTGTAACTTGGCCCCAAACTTAGTACTTAATTAACATTGATGTTGATGAGGTGTGAGGGAGAATGGAATCTGGTCCATCCTTCCACAGCTGCACTGGCTTTGCAATGTGAAAAACCAAGATGAGCCAAAAGTGATTAAGAAATTATTTTTGAAACTGGAGTCAGCACATGTAACCACAGTTAGACAACAGGGATCAGCAGATCTGCAATGTAAGGAGGTTTGAGTCTTACAAAGCTGCCTTAAAAGTAAAGTTCCCCTGTGAAAGTCCCTCCTGATTTTATCATCAAATTTATCAGCAGCATCGGCTGAGGAGTGTGATTAGCCATGGAGGAAGATCTGTTCTCTTGTCTCTTTTTTCTTAGAAATCATTTATTTAGGTTTTGTAATAAGCATGTTGTTTCTCAGAGGCATTCTCTGGATGATTATGGGGGTAGTAATTTGATTACAGATAGCATAAATGCACCTGTTTCTAGAAGAAATGACACATACCATAATTTAACTAAAAAATATGGGTGATTACCATTATAAATCTCACTGTGTGATCTTCATAGGTGGTCTCTGTTCTTGCGCAGGAACAGGTGGTTAAATCCTGAGCAGGATCAAAATGGAAATTCCAGTTGATGTTTTCAAAAACTACCCAAATGAGTCACTGCTCTTTATAAGTTCAAACTTCTTGAACATACAGGGAAACAGTGTTTGTGAGTGTGTGTTTGTATGTCTACATATATATACACACACACACACATATATACATACATAATTAGCTTTCAAGGGACTCATATATAAATGCTGCACAGTCTGTAATTTATTAGTGAATAACCTCCCAAAGTTTCCATCCTGCTGATGATAGAAATAATACTTTGCCTGGTCAAAGCCATTGAGAATGGAAAGTTCTTTCATATGTTTTTGAAAGGAAGAAAAAAATCAAGTCATGTTGCGTGAAATATAAGACTTCCCTGCAGTAGTTTTGTTGTTCCCGTCACAAGACTCATGATCTCAATCATTACAAAAGCATCTGAACTACTGTCCCAGGGTTCCCTAAATCCCATTACTTATCAATTCTAGAGAGCCTATGCAGGCCAAAAAAAACAAGGATTAAAAACACATTTGCAATCACATATTCCCACCCATCATAAGATACTCATTAGTTTCAGAAGCCTTTCGTCTGTGTTGGGGGAACTCCATGGAGAAGATCCTGAAACCTTTTTCCGCATTCTAAAGCTACAGCTCTCAATAATTTTTACTTTTATTGAACCTTAAAGGTCCTATTCAAGCAGGACATGCCAATGCTTTCACCAGGCTTGAACACACAGAGATGACTGTGGGACTAAACAGAGTTCATTGGGACTGCACATAGCACTGATCTCCATAAAATCAATATGAAGGAAGTATGATTGTACGTGTGCTCACACACATAAGAAATGACATTTCACTTTGTGTGTATGTGTTTAATTCCCACTTCCAATATATTTTCTAAACACATCCTGCACCATTTTGAAAACACAGGGATAAAATGGCAGCTTAAGAACCCTTCTGACCACTTGCTGCCACAACATTGAACACTGAAGGGCTGTATGTAAAAACAACTCACTTATATAATAAATTATTTAATACAGCCTCATAAATCTTCAGTGATTGAGAGATGTTGAACTGATTCTGGTATATCTTTTAGTGAATTACAAAAGCAGATCTCCATTTCCTTTGGTGCCCCCAAGCAAAACAAATGGTGCCAACCAGCAGCTTTTAGTAATATTTAGAGCTGACTATCACTTGAGCTCTTCGGGTGATTAATTGGAGATATAGAAGTAGGTAAACACAGTGCTATTAGCTTGTCTTCTATTCTGGTACAAACCAAGCTTTCCACAACCCAATGGACATGAAACTCTTAAAAGTTCAGTGTTTGAGAATTTAAGTAATTGAGGTAAGTAATAGCTCTAATGCATTTTGCCACTTGCCATGTACTTTTGTAGAAAATACATTGAAAGACTGCAAAAATCCTCAGAGGAAAAATTATGTAAGAATTTGTACCCAGGAATCAAAAAGGACAGGAGAGAAAAGGGTTCTTTTGTAACGTTAATAGTCACCATAAGCCTTTTTTCTATAATTAAAAGACACCAAAAAAGAAAAAGAAATTGAGGTAAAATGATTTAGCAAACTTGCTACTCCATTCTGACATGATAGTCTGCTGCCTTTATGAGTTTTTAAAACATACAGGTTCTCTTGGATGTCTTTATAGAAGATTCATCTAGAGTTTCTGAAGAAACTGCAATTTATTTGCAGATTATGCAGTTCATTTACAGAATGTTTCCCCACTTGTAACCCATCACCTTCTCTGAAGTGCAATAATGGAAATGGAAATGTGAAAAGAACCCGTTAAAATCAATGGGGCACAATCAGAAAAGATGTCAGTAAATGTATTGAAATAAGTGATGCCTAAGGATTTAATGTATTTTTGGTAGATTTTAGAATCACATAAGTTCTTCTAGGCTGCTCAAATCCTAAATGCAGTTATGAAATGTCTTTCCCACAAGACTGGGCGCTTTCTCAGGCTTTGCCAAGGCCATGGTGTTTGTGAGAAGCCACCTGCAGGTAACAGAAGACAAAACATAAGAAGAAGACATAACAGCCCCTGGAAGGGGGCAGTTCTGAAGGCCCCTATGGGTGGGCCCACAAGAGAAATGAGAATGATGATTGGATGTTAATATCTTATATGCAAATTACTGGAGAAGTTATAAAAGTTTTAACACCCCCGGGGAGGGGGGCGGGCCAGACCTTTGTGGTTTGTACCTTAGAGGCTTCTAATAAAGGTAACCTGTATATCTTTCTCCATTAACCTGTTTCCAAAGTGTCTGCGTTCACAGGCCTTAGGCAACATAAGAAACAGAGAAGAGGCATGTTTATCACTTTTGTTGAAAAGAATGTATATATATATATGAATAAACATTTCTGTAATTACATTTTTAATTGAAACAAAGTGGAGATATCTAGAGATTTGTGCTGATAACCCAGTTTTGCTGAGGTTTCCTTTCAAGACACCACTTTAAAAGATCAAATATGGATTGAAGACCTTCCTTTCTCTTGGTGTCTGGCAGACCCCTCAACCAGACATTTGAAGAACTGGGCTTTATCCTCAATTCTACTCCTTTGTGATCAGGGAGCAGCCTCTTCAAATATCACCATCTCCAATTTCCATGGTAAAATTTATATGTACTCTCTGATTAAACTCCATTTTTTGACTGTGTGTACCCATCAAGCAGAATTCAGCTTTAGCAGACTGTTGTCTGGGGCCTCTGGATATTGAGTGAATTCAAAATTGTGCTGTACTGAAATGAGGAGAGCAAAAGAAGGCTTCATCCTCCCTCATAACCTGAATCTCCCAAATTTCCAATTGTTGTCTGTACTCCAGTTAAACACTTGAAAAAACTGTTTTCTTTTGACATCTACTACAGCATATTGCTAAGCAAGTCTAATCATCACATGCTGGCAAGCTGATGAGATTTAAACCAAAAAAAGAAAATAAAATGAAAATAAATTGGAACATGAGAGAAAATAGTGGAATAAAACCAGTAAAATTATATAAATTTTATGTATATAAATTATCCTCCAGAAATTAATGGTGATCTTACTGGTCTAGGTCAAAGACTGTAGTAAATTTTGCTCATACTTTAGTATTTTTCTACTCATAGGTAAGCATTCCCAATATGGTTAGTAGTGGGAATATATGATACAAACAGTTTCAAATGCATTGCTGAATTGCACTAAATTTAATGAAGTGTGGGGAAACTGTAGCAATGGAAAAACTGACTCAACAACTAACAAAATCAACAAGACAGACAAAAATAAATAAATATCTAGATGTAGGGTTTCCGTTCACTTCATTCTCAGAAAAGATGGAACATCTGTACTAAAAAAAAATTCTTTGAATTATTGTTACGGAGTCTATTGATCCATACTCAGCTGGAGCAAGTTGGAACTTGTCAATTGTTTTATATACTTTTTGGACAGAGACTTAGATGTTCAGGTGTTAATATAGGATGAAGTATCACTAAGACAAAATTTTTGGAGTCGAAGAAAAGAATTGACAAAATGGAAAGATTAGCAGCTAAGAAAAATATAGCTGACCAAAAAAGGTTGTATCTTGTTATGAAAAATACAATGAGAAGCGTCACTGGAGAGATTTTCAAGCATCTCCATAAAACAGTGCTTACATCCGAGCAGAATTTCCAATGAAATATATCTTTCAAAAAAAGAAAATAAAAAGCATCTGGTATATTTCAGAAATTACAGCTCTACTTGAAGAAAAATGGTTATGAATCAGGGCCTGTTCTCAACTTAATGTGAATATATAACTCCCATTGGTGATAAAACGAACTTCACATGCATTCCATAAGGAAATCAATAGCTATTCCAGATCTGGAATATGAAATGACCCTTCTGATTCCATGCAACAGGAATAAGTACATGGAAAAATGTGTTTTTCTGATATCATTAACTCAAAAATATCTTAGTGGATTCAAAGAAAATTTTTCTGAGTTATTAATAATGACTTGATTTTAGTAGAGTACCTGCAATGTGTATTTGTCTGTGAGAAAAAATTACTCTGGGAGAAAAAAATTGAGGAGTATAATAACATCTCTTTGCATGGGAAGAAGTCATTAGTTTTTATTTATGTACCACAAATGTTGCCAAAAATGTAGTTGGAATTGTCAGTCTCCATCCGTGGAAGTGCTGAAGGCCCGGTTAGACAAAGTTCTGATCAACCTGGACCGCTGGAAGATGTCCCTGTCCATGGCAGGGGCGTTCGAACTGGATGATCTTTGAGTTCCCTTCCAACCCAAACCACTCTGTGATACCATGATTCTGAAAGTTTTTATTTCCATTAGTGTACACAAATATGAATTTAACATTCCAAATTCTACATTAAGATATCACTTAGAAGTAATTGGATATTAAAAAGTAGTATAAGAAAAGAGTGATTCAGTAAAGTGGTTGCATGATGAGGTTCACAAGCATTTACATGTTCAACACACAGGAGGAAATATTTATGGCACTAATTTTTATTACAAATACTTGCCAGTGCACTGACAGTTTAATATTTACCTTGTGTGTAGCAGCACAAACCTTTAGCGAGACTACTAAAATCAATGGATTTGTATTTGAATGAGAGTGCAATTGGATTTATCCTCTACAAATCAGCTGCCTGCCTTCTCCCATCTTATGAGTATAAAACAACTCTCTAGTTGATTAAAATGAAGAAATGCATTTCAAAAATGTTTAAGAAAATTTCATCTGAACCCAAACTAAAACCCCCAAATAATCTTGAAAGTGAAATACTTGTTTCCAAACACTACTTTTCATTTTTTTTCTCTTAAAAATTGCAAAATTTTTGTCTTTTTTGTCGTTGTTTTTTCTATTCCAAAGTTAGTGCAGGGAGAAAATTCAATGCATGCAAGCAAGAATTAGATGAGTATTATCAAAACCTATTCTACTCACTCAAGAATAAATCTAAGCTACTGTCCAACAAAATATATTTGTGATCTTTTTCACACACTTCTTTTTCATTTCTTTTGATAGAGACTGTGCTTCCAGTCATAGGTGTGCTTGAAACCTACCAGAAAAGCCTTTCCCTCACTGTTTAATATCTCTGCTAGGAATTCAAAATTATGGCAAAAACCGTTTCAGAAGGGAAACAACATGGAGACTTGCTGCTGGAGAACAAGGAAAGATGATCACTCCTAAAACACAGGTAGGAAATGAAACAGGAAAGCTATCAGATCCAGACTTCCTCCATGAACAGAGGTTACCAAAACAAGCACTCCAAAATAAAAAAAAGGAAATAATTGACATTTGGTCAATTGGGACTGAACTGGCTGGAGCTGTTCCGGACAGAGAATTAACTGCTGTGACTCAGACAACCAGGCAGGAAAGTTGCCAAGGGCCAAATGCCGGCAAAAACATGGGAAATGTGTTACTCCACCAAGGTTAAAGAGACGTCTCAAACTACCTCCCCTTGACTTCTTCCCTCTTCCTGGTGTAATCAGTCTTGGGCATTGGCAGAGTTCTTCAGATGGCTCCTCCTGAAGGTCTGAATTTTCCCTCCTGCCTGGCTGTCCTTTCCCATCCTGCCAGCCTTATTACTTTCAAAAGGATGCTTTTTAGGTATCACATCTGCTTTCCACCACACCCAGGTGGAGAAAATCTTGCTTTATTCCCTTTTCTCTACTCTATCACACAGCTGTTCTGGTGTTTCTAAAACTCCTTAATGGAACAAATGAGTCAAAAGAGTAGTAAGAGGCCAGACTAGGGTGAAGGTTTCACCTGAACACATTAATACCCACAAGGACACTTGTCATCACTTCATCTAACTCCTGCCTGATGCTGTCTATGTAATTCAACAGTGCTAACTTTACTGAGTCTCCATGAAATTTTCCTGTATTTTTCACAATGGTATTTAGCCCAAATTCTATAAGTGCAAAGGTTTGAGACTCTACTCCTCTTGATGAGCTGCAAAAATGATTAATTACTCACATGTAAAAAAATATTAAATCTCTACACACATCCTCACATGGCTTATAGGAAGAATTTTGGAGTTCAGAAATTCATCTGAGGTCATTCCTGTGTAACTCCCTTAGTCCTAAGAAACATTTGTGGATTATTTTCAGTCTTTCTGTTGCAGAGTCCAGTTTTTCTGTCATTCCTTCTCAAAGGCATTAATATTTTGATGATATAGAGTTTAAGTTCTGAGTTTTGGGACTTCAGTTTTATGTAATCAGCATTAGGCACTGACAGACCAGTTACATTCCCACTTTTTTACCACACAGGTTTTTAAATTATGGTATTATTAACATCTCTGTAACTATATATTAATACAATAAATTAATGTAATGTTTGTAATGCTTCTACACCAGTCATCACAGAGGAGTTATGATTGATCCAGAGTCTCAGGAAAAAAAAATGAAATATGAAGTAAAATGAATTTTGATACAGACACTGTGTAATATCAACAAATCTGAAGCAGAAACACTTCACTGAAACTGATGCACGTATGAAAGCGTGCATACCAGAGTTAGAAGGTAAAAGTGCTTGATAGAAAGAGAACACTTTTAATCTTCTCTGCAACTATGAATTTAACATAATCATTGACTCACATTTTCCTATATATGTATTTAAGATCCTAATCCTTAAATGAGGAATGCAACCAGAGAAGGGAACAAGGTGAAATGCATGTATTGCTGTTGCTGGAAGCTTATTCATAATAAAGGGAGTACACAAGTTTTAGATAGATAGATACATAGATACAGAAACAGATAAAAAGTGGATTCTCATTTGCAGAACTCCTCAAATAGGTGCATGATTCAGTTCTCTTTTATCTATTCTGATATCTTTCTTCAGGAGGGAAAAATGCCTAGGAATTCATTTCCTTTGAGAGTTTAACTCTCAAAATTTATCTAGTGAGCTGAAATTTGCTTGAAGTTTCACAGGATACTGTGGGCATCTCACAGATACACAGTGAAGGCTCAGAGTCCTCATGTCCTTACAAAAGCAGGCTTAAAAGATCACATTTATAATTCTTCTACAGAGACAACACAAATATGGATTGAGCAGAGATCAAGGAGAGTTTCATGACTCAGACAGTAGTTCCAGCTCTTGAAGTTGCAGTAAGAGATATGGGCATGACTGCAGATCTTTTTCTCTTTCTTTACCATTTGGATCTGACTATACTTTCTTCCTGTCCATGGCAGCACTGGACTTTGTGGGGTTTTTCCCCATATCAGAGCTCTAAGACAGTGCTGTTCTACATGGATGTTGTCATATCTGCCACACTTCTCAACTTAAAATTACAAAGTCAGCATCAGTCAAACTTCAAGTGACCTTTGAAGATCTCCAGTTCCATCTCCTGCTTCCAAGGTAGACCAGGTTACTCAGAACCTTGCTCATTAAAGTTTTTTTTTTAAATTCCTAAGGATTTAGGAAGATCTCAGAGCCTCTCCAGTCAAACTATTCCAGCTCTTAGCCCCTTCCCTAGGAAACATAGGCCCTGTGTTTAATGGCCCAGTTTCCCAACGTCAGCATTGCCTCTGGACCATTTTGAGTATACACTCGGCAAGAGTTTGTGTTTGTCTTTTCATACCATCCTTTAAGCAGTGGGACATTGTTCTACCAAAGCTTCCCTTCACTTAGAGAAACATTTTGCTCTCTTCTTCCACATCCATATGTAGAGGTATAAGATGGAAACACAAAGCCAACATATCGCATCACAAAGAGGCTTGTCTGACCATGTTCTAGGCAGTCATGTGGTGCATTGATCCGTTCATAGATGTTGTCCATCAAGATGTACTTGGGGAGTGCCCTTTGTAATGGGGCTCCTGACAGTGCAGGATCCTACTGTTGTGCCCATTTTTGCAGCCAAGAGTCAAGCAGAGCTAATCCAGATCATGACAAAATACAGCATACACACAGGATCACTCTCCCCTAAAGCAATTTGTGTCACAATAGGGACCTGTGTGATTCTGAAGTGGTGTGTAGATGTAGACATGTAAAAGCTGGGCACCTGAGTGAGCTGATCACTGTGAGCTCTCTTGTATCAACCGAGGGCGAGGGAGAAGCATGTGCAGAGGGTGATTCAGTTCACTGAAAGGCACTCATTTGAGTTGGGCCACATAATATCCCCTCCAAAAGTACCACTGAGAGCCTGAGGTGATTAAAACAAGTACAGTGACAAACTTTTGGATATTCAAAGTATTTGTGAGATTCTCTTCATAGGAAGATATTATCTGCATCACCAAGAAGTTCCAGAATTCTTGAGTCAGAAGGACTGATTTCCATACATCATCACAAAGTCAGCTTTCACAGTGGCTGATCTGTTGGTCAAAAGACAAACAGCAGCTTCTCCCAGCACTTTGCACCTTTACGCCAGATTTTGTCTCTTACAAAACTGCTATATTATTGTGCAGGATTGAATTTTTGCTTTGGAATGAATGGTTCAAAAAATAAATATTTAAGCAGCATGTAAAAAAAAAAAAATAAAAAAGCAGCCCAGCAGTGATTCAGCACTAGCAAGAAATAAACCTGTCCACAAAAACAATAAAGTCAAATCGGGAGTATTTGAAGGAAACCTAGGGTTAAATGATTTTTAAATAGCTAAGCTCTGTAAATACTCAAAACTTGCTGGAAAATCTGCCCCTTTCTTCCTGCAGGTGGAAACAGAAAAATATTTTTTAAAAATAGGGTAGTTGTGAAAAGATGCTGAGATGAGGTTTGAAGGGCCAGAAGCTTTGAATATTTTAATGACTCCTAAAACATGAAGGTTTTGCATCAGCCTGAATCCCTGAGCCATTTGAGGTTCATCATTCACGGAACTTCTTAGAGGTGGTTCTGTCCTAATCAAGTCCTTGGAAAGAGGAGCCCAGGATCACCTTCAAACAACATGCATCATATTATGGTAGTGTGGGAGAAAAGAGATGAAACTACTCAAAGAGAGCTGCATCACCCATTGCTAAACCTAGAACTGTGCAAAGCAAGTTCATAAATCAGGAGATGACAGTAAATTTTTACCAGTATATACTCAGGCATGAGGAAGAGCCTGGTTTATTTTACAGGAATGATGATGGTAGTAAAGAATGCAGCAGAGTGATATGGATAACGTGGTGGCACACCTGTAAACTCCAGGTCTGAAAGAAAGAACTGTTTGCACTTCATCATTCCAGGAAGAAAAAATGCCCAGACCTCCTGCCACAACACACCCTAAGTGGAGCCTTACTGTCCCAAGGAAAAAAAACCAATAACGTACAAAGTATACCTTGTCAATCTTATTCTCAGTGATTATGTACCTCCATGGTATGTGGAAGTTTTATAGAGCAATTACATCCATTGTGACTTTGTAATTACAGTATTAGGAGGTCACAGACAGCGAAACTTTGCCAACTATATTGATTTTTAAGGCTAGCCCAAACAGGATATGGATTTGCACTGGACTTGTAACTTTTCAATATATACACAAAGTTCTATGTGCTCAGGAGATGAGCACTGGTAAATGATATTCACATCAGCCGTGGGCCAGAGTCTGATCTCTAGTGCTCTTTCAACATAAATTGTCATGATCACCCTGGAAAAGGAGTGTCTTTGCTGAAATAAGTAATTAGGGAGCAGTACTAGAGATTGGAGGAAACAGCTAAAAGTCATTTAGCAACTAAAATCAACCTCCAGCATGGTTTGAATTGTATTTATAGCCCTTAAGTATTTACTCCTTCAACCATCCATTCTACACCAAAAATTCTGCCCTGGACAATGAGGTAACAGAAGAGCTGATCTATTTTTTAAAACTCTAGAGTACATTTTCACCAGAAGTGCTTGTTCTCTTTCTAGAGCAGAAAACCTAAAAGAAAAAGAGTTTTTATCAAGTAAGTGACAAAGTTGCTTGAGTTATTGAATGGAATAAGGTGGAACTGATCTTACTTAAGTAAGTAAGAGCAGTGTTCACAGAGCGTGGTGGTTCCCTACCACTATTTGTGAGAATAATGGGAAACCTCAGCCATTCCACAGAGGATATATTTCTTATTATATATTTAGGCACAGAACTTCTTGTTGATTGGGATAGCTGCATAACTAAGTTTCCGAAAAATCTAAAAAAAAAGGGGGTGTTTTGTTGTTGTTTCGTTGTTTCCTTGGGGTTTTTTAAGGTTTAAACAAAAATTTAATCTGATTTTTTTTAACCAAAGGAAAATGTTTTCAAAAAAAATCAGGGACTTCACAATGCTTTCCACTCATTCTGATGTGATGAATTCTAGATTTCTTCCAAGAATGAAAGGTTTTCTACCACAAGCTGTCTTTATTAAATACCTAGAAAATTAATAGAGAAAAATTAACTCACTGGAAACAACATTCCTATAGAAAATACTGAAAGGTAGTTCTCTATTAATGTAGTGATAGTACCAGGGAAATGGCTTTAAACTGGCAGAGGGCAGATATTAAGAAGAAATTGTTTACTGTGAGGGTGGTGAGGCACTGGCACAGGTTGCCCAGAAAAGGTGTGGCTGATCCAACCCTGAAAGTGTCCAAGGCCGATGAGATGTGACTTGGAGCAACCTGGTCTAGTGGAAGGTGTCCCTGCCCATGGCAGGAGGTTGGAATGAATTGATTCTTAAGGTCCCTTCTAACCTGAACCATGACATGTTCCTATGATGATATTTCTATATTTAAAACTAATTACAAATATTTTTTAAAATTGAAAGAAAATTTGGCAAACTGTAGGTGGCACCATTGAACATTTTGGTACAACTGCCTGCATTTTTCAGTGAAAAAAAGTGTTTTTACCAAAAAATTAGACCCTCCAAAGTATTCAAAATTATCCATCTTAAAATATCATAATTTCCCAAGAGCTACTGAGAAACTTTTAACAGCGTTTTGAACAAAACACTTCACAATATGCTTATGAAAAATCTATACCTTTTTATGTTATATTTTGTATTTTTTGGATTAGTGAAACTCCCTTTACTCTCCTATTTTCTATCCACTCTGGCATGTGCATATTCTAGGCTGATCTGAAAATTATGCCTGCCTAAAATCGGACTCAATATGTCCCATATAGATGAATTTTGCTGTTTTTTCAGAAAGATACATTATTTTCAAGGAGCAGAAATATCACAAAAATGATAAATGAAATTTGGTCTTTAAGACAACAGAGTGTAGAATAGCACACTTAACTGACACCGTGGAAAAGACTGTCTTTTACACCAGGGTTGCTGAGCACAATTCCCTGTAATATAACGGGGACATTAAATAAGGCTAAGTGTAATTAATACATAACATTAGAAAGAGTCAATTTTCATTCTCTTCTTGAGGCCGACTGGCATTATGATTATTTTATTTTTTAATTTCCTGAAGATATCGCCTTCTTTACTCACCTTTTCATACGACTGAGATAAGCTGTTGCACATTTTGATTTGAAAGCATGGGGAATGGTAATTAAGTAATTTGAAAATGAAAAGAGCTTAATCAAAGGGGCTTGTGCACTACAAAACTGCACAGAACCTCCATCTACCTTTGAGAAACCCCTCCTTTCAAAATCTCTGCTGGCAAAACAATGGCATCCTGATGCTGGCTTCATTTATTTCAAGAGCAAAGCCTCCACTGATATGTCTGACATGACACCTCAAAATACCGTTATTTCAAGGGGTGAAAATCAGTTTTAAATGCATGATTTAGGGCTGGGAATACCAAAGCAGCTCAAGTCACTTTGAATCCACAGTGTGAATTTGATCTACAGTGGTGCCCAGCCACACCACTCTGCAAGCTGAGTTGATCACACCATTGACCTCATTATCACCCCCTAGCCCCACCACTTTTCAATCCTCTGCATAGCTTTTTTTTCCGACCCTGTGACCCAGCCTGGTCTGCACCAGGCCTGTCTGTGAGTACTCACTGGCTCACAGAATCACAGAATATGCTGAGTTGAAAGGAACCCACAAGGATCATTGAGTCCAATCCTTAACCCTGAGCAGGACCATCCCCGTATGCCAGAGAGTGCTGTGAAGCCACTAAGTGTGTGAGATCTCCTGAGGCTTCATGCTCAAAGGAGATGTGTTAGAAGAATTGTTTACTTCATGCAGTCAATGCTGTAATTTTCCTCAACTGCCCAAGCTCAATCCTTCATGTTGAAAGATGATGCTGGATCTCATAACCAGACAAATGAGAAACCTGCAGAGATATAAGAGAGGTGACTATTTAACACAGGTGTCAAGGTGCTGCATCACGTCATGAAACAGATAAAATGTCCAATAAAGAATAGTACAATAAACCAGACACAAGTAGAACTTGTTTCTATTCTTGTGACTTTTGCTTTTCTTTCCTGGTACAGGAGGAGCACTTTGAAGCAACACATGGGAAGAGAACATAAGAACGATATCAGTCTGACGGTATAATAATGAGACAGGCCCAATAAAGGATCAGAAAAGTTGTGGCTGCCCCATCCTTGGAAGTGTTTAAGGCCAGGCTGGATGGGGCTTTGAGCACCCAATCGAGTGGAAGATGTCCCTGTCCATGGCAGAGGTGTTGGAACAAGATGAGCTTTAAGGTCCCTTCCAGCCCCAAACATTCTATGAGTCTGTGATCTTAACAAAGAAGGCTTGAGTGACACTCTGGGACACAGCAGTCAAAATTTAAAAAACAAAAGAGGAAACCAGATTCTAGTTTTAACATCCCAGGGTTTGCTTATCCCAAAGCTTACCCCACAAGTTATGAAACAATAAATAATACTGAAGTGTGAACCAAAACTGTTTCCTTTTATTTGAACTTCATGACATTTGGGCCACAGACACAGAGAATTATATAGTCCCCGTAGTATAAACCCTCAACTCTGGCCTCCCCAGAAAAAAAAACAAAAACAAAACCAAAAATTAAAAAACAAACAAACAAACAAACCAAAACAAAAAAACTAACAACACAAAACCCTGCATTGTTTCAGTTCTGATATTACCTGATTGATACTGATTTGGCATTGCCTGTGGACAGAAGATGATGGAAGTTTGAAGACCCTTTGCATAAAGAAAAAGTGACATTTATGTCGTCCACACCCTGGACAAACAGCCCTGTATATATAATGCTTAGATAAAGGAGAAAAGAACCGGATCATGTGTTTCCTCTCCAACTAATATATATGTGTATGTGTGTATAGTGAGACATGGATTGTCATGGCTATTTTTCTATACAGATTATGGTAATGATTAAATGAGCATGAATAAGGACATCTGAAAATGATAACAAGTAAGGGTAATTCCATCCTATTTTGTATCTTTATCTTCTCTGTGAACATTTTACTTTGTTATCTGCAATATGCAAGTCTTTTGAATAGGTGCTATTAATTTAATATGCATTTATTCTTTCTGATCTTTCTTTAATTTTAAATTAAGTGAAGTCAATGATCAAAGAAAGGCCAGAAAAATAACCCTGTAGGGTGATATTATTTTTACATCTTTTCTCTTGGCCACAGAAAGCAATGAGAAGTAGCATTGCCTGTTTTTTCTGGGCCAGTTCTGCAGTATGTACCTAGGTGACAACATGGCCTACAGTAACACCAAAGTACATGGCTGTCACTCAAATAAACAACTGCCAAGTAGAGCAAAGGCCTATGATCAAGCTCTAAATACCCTTATTTACCTTTTGTGTTTCAGCAGTTGCTAAGAGCCACAAGTTTATTGCTCTAAGCCATTAAACTTGGAGCAGAAAGACTATTCCTGTATAACTTAATCTCCTTATGAGTGAAAGACATATACTCACACACCCAAACTCTATTCAACAGAATATTCAACTATGCTCTTTAAAGAGCATGGCCAAGATTGTAACTTTCCCTGAGCTACCAATGTTCATTGTCATTGTGAAGAAATCAAAGTTATGTCTATGGAGAATCAATAATCAAACATCACTCAGGTAGACGTGGGCTGAAAATGTATCAATTCATTTCTCATAAGCCATGACTAAAGCAAATTATTTTCAGATCTACAGTTTTATGTAGAGAGATAAGCTCTTCAGAGAGGGTGTAGGTTTTGTTAGACTTATCAGTACGGCTAGGAAGCAAAAACAATAAAAAACAAGCTCTGAGTCACAAGGAGTTTCATTAAACCAAAGGTCTTGTACATTAGAAAGGGATGTATTTAACCATTTTTTCTGCAGGTAATTTCATAATCTCTTTCTTCAAAACTGTCCTTACACCCATAGACAATATTAGTCAGTAATTCAGTGGGCTGAATGAGATGCTCAGTTGCAGGACACAAAGAAAGATTGAATCATGCCTTTGAACACAGGTGCCTCCATGGCATCAGGAGTTAAGCTCTGGACTGTAAAGACCAGTAGTGAGTTTAGAAATTTCTTGAGATTTTGTCCTACTCTTGACTTGCCATTGCTGTCAATTAAAGACACTAAATAGCAAGGTTTTGGTCCTGTGTGCTAGAACAGCTGAGGAGGCCAGGGAAACTCCTTATCCAATCTGGATGTTTTGGGTAGCAATGTCATAGTGGATGCAAAGCTTTTGAACAATTTTTAATTCATATTTTGAGTTGTGACATATGTTAACCAACCAGGTCCAGTTCCAGTTTTTCTAAATTGTTCCGCTGAGTGAAAAAAGAAAATTTTGTTGAAATCTTCATGGGATTTAATGACTAAAAGAAACCATTAGGGATTTAATGACTAAAAGAAATCAAAAAAAATTGTGGGCAACATTTGCTCTTTGCCTCATGCTTCTGTGGTCAGAATTAGTTGTCTCTACATTGGACCAGCCAAATCTGCGCTAACATTCAGCCCATGTCTCTTCTGCCTCTGGTAGTGCATCTATCTCTATCAGCACGAGAGCTTTTTTGTTTTAATTCTTTTTTTTTCATGACAAAATTATGCAACATTTGGGTTTTTTTCTATTTTTAATTTTCCCAAGAGGGCATCATGACACTGAGCGTATAGGTTTGGTGCCTTGGAGTATGTCATAGGGATTGTTTGTAGGGTTTCAGAGCACAGTGTCTTCTCTGTTAAAGAACTATGAAGGTGGAGAAAGACCTCCTCATGTGGCCTCCTGTTCTTACACAACAGCATCTAGAAGAAACCCAGGGAGTCATCTATCTGCAGAACTGAAACCAGGCCTGTGTTACACTTTGAGTATTGCTGCATTTTGATCTAAGGCTACTTAGATGTTTGACAGAAAATTGGATTTTCTAACAATTCAGAAGACTTCCGTATTGAACAATGGACAGAACTTAAGTGCTGCTTGGTTTACTGATCCATGACTCAGTTATTTCACTCCTCATTGAAATGCATCTGTTTCAGGGGTGGATTGTAGTTGTTGCTCGTTCCACTGGTACACAATAGGTTAAGATGGGAGGCACAGGTTGCTGTTCACAGCCACAGGAAGGGATGACCTGGGCAAGTACAAATTCAGGCATGAATTTCCATTTCTGGAAAGCATTATTACCATAAGGAAAACCTTGTTGGTTAAATCCTACAGGGTGTACAGATAAACATCAAGACTTTATATCAGTGGAAATTATCCCCACTATCAACAGAAAGACTAATTACTTATAGAGGGAATCACCTCACCTAAATTTAGTTATCTACAAGTCAGGCATCTAATCTAAGCTCACCACCTAGGCTGCCTTGGTGATGAACTGACAGAAATAGGCAGCAGGAGAGAAGGAGGCTCGTCCTGTCCCGAGATAAATATCCTGAGATAGGTAGACTGAATCACCTTCTCGAGGTTCTTATCTCTCTTCCCTGACTACAGAAGGAGCACAGATAATTAGCCATGACTAGACATCTAATTTTGAGATACTTAGACACCTAAACTTTAGCAGGGAGCTTAGTGATTACCACTAGGTAAACTTCCTCCATCCCATTCATTGGTGAGACAATGTCTGATGCCTGAAATATAAAGCTTGGATGGTTTCCAAAATAATCTTTTTTCTTCTCATTTTGAATTTTTTAATTCTTTTTTCTATTGTTTTACTTCATTATGAGCCTATTCAGGTAGTGGTTTCACTTATGCATTTTTGTGCTATTAGTCTCTACACAAACAGCTGTTTTTATTGGAATACTTACAACAATGTGCTTTCAGAAAGAAAAATGACAGCACGTGATAAATACATATTTTAAAACATCATAATAGCATCATCTGTATTTTATTTGCTTTACTTCAAAATCTGGTGTAATTTTACGTACAGCTTCTACTTCCCACAGGATTTTAAAAAATTACATCTTTTTAAGGAGATCTGTGCCTACAAATAAATCCAGTTTCATTTTACTGCAGTGCTTGATATAATTTGTATAAGTTACAGCCTAATAAAAGATAGGGGAGCAAACTTCAAGCCACATCATCTGTTTTTTCCCCCCAGTAGAGATATAAAATTGTATTTGTTCTGGTTCTTTTTGTGTGGTTCATCAGATTAGGAAATTTTATTAGACCTCCTACTTCGGGCTTGTAACAATAAGATCCTTCCTATGCCAATAAGTGAAGCTTAGAGAAGTTCTGATGCGCTTATAGGCAATGTGAAAAATATAGGCTGGAAAAGCATCTTCATTTATTTAAGCACATACTTAGTACAAGATTAAAGTTATTTGCTTACATACTGTCCTTAATATGGATAGGCTTAAAGGCATTTCCACGTATTTTCCTGAATGGCAAATACGTTCTCAGATGTGCAATGAATTTACATTATTGTTTATTTGATGTTAAGCAGATGAGCACTACATGTGCTTATGCATACAAATGAAGAGAGACCCCAGTAAGTTCATGGGGTGCAACGTAGGGGCAAAAAACTCGAATCACAGATGAATAAAAAATCATACCTTTGAGCTGAAACTTCCATGTAAAATTTTGCCCACATTTCAGATGTGAATAACAAATAGTTGCTACTCTGGCTTTTGGCATATTTTGTCTGATTCCTTTCTATATTTACCAAAATAGATGTTTAGGTATGACCAGGTGTGGTTTTCAGTATCAAAATTTCTCCAAGATTCACTGGGTGGCATAAAAAGCCATATGCTCTCACTGGTCTAGACTAATCTTTTCCAAGTCTTGTGAGAGGAAGTGATACTGTTTTTAAGGAAATCTGGATGAATTCAGAATCTCAGGCAGCAGTGTGGGGTTTTCATCCCGTGAGATGGCTGCTCAACCACAGGTAGTGAGGAGCCAATTACTAATTTTACTACTAACCCATATCCTAAAAATCACTGGACTCTTGTAAATATGGACATTGAGATCCCTGGGCCAAATCACAAAGGAATCCATTAATGAAATATCACACTTGAACTTATCATAGGCCCCAGGGAGTGAATTTCTCTCTTGCCAGCTTAGCAAACAGTGAAACCAAACTGTGAAATCACTAAGATAAAACAAGTTGAACTTTCTATAATAGATAGGTGGGTATTATTTTCTGTTTCTGAAAGGCCTGAAACCTTTTTACACAGGGGAAAAAAAATTGATAACAAAAAACTGTGGGTTTGCGGTTAAAGCACTGAATTCAGACTAGGGAGCGCTGGATTCTGGTCTCAGCTTTACTTTGGCATGAGGCTGGGAAAGCTTTTGACTTTTCAAACCTGCAGCAATATTTAGGTGCATCCCTGGAGCTCACCAAACCAAAGATCATAAAATCATAGAATGTTTTGAGTTGGAAGGAATCTTAAAGATCATTTAATTTTAACACCTACCACCAGACCAGACTGCTCAGGGCTCCATCCAACTTGGCCTTGGAAAGATCCCACAGGTCATCCCAGTTGCTGAACTCATTTGGGAGTATCTACATCTGCAGGACCAAGATCTAAAGTTCTCTCTGTGACCCTTCCAGATGTGTGAATTTAAGTCTAATAAACTTCCTTCTTCTGTCTTTATTTGCATTCTATATTTAAATTAAACCTGTGAAGCAGCCTTTTGGTTCTGCTTGGCTTAATTTGAAATGCAGTTTTCAGTATTGAATAAATTGGCTTAAAAAAAGAGGTGAGACAGGACAGCATCTGGAGAAACAACAACATCAGTGGAAGAGCACTGGAGAAAAGATAACATGACAGGGGCTTGCTTAAGGTTGAGAAGGGAAGAAACATTATATAGAATCACAAAATCTTGAAATGGTTGGATTGGAAGGAACCTTAAAGGTCATCTAGTTCCAACCTCACTGCCATTAGGGTTGGAACTATAATTTATCTGCTAACGTAAAAAAAGGTGGGTGACAAATGTAATCTGTTCATCTCTGCACTTGTCAGCAGGGTAAGGAAGGATGGGTTGCATTGGATGACTCCCCCAACATCCCCTCCAGCCCTACTGCCTGTATTTTCTAAGACTGCAAATTTTGTTTGGACAGAGGATGTTTTCACAGTAGGTCCTGAGCTTTGTGCACACCTCCAGCACTACTGCAAGATGGAAAAACTGGATGTAAACAAATGTCTTTGTGTCATGGTAGCTTTTCGCCTGAGTTTATAAGAAGCCATCCATCAAAGAGCAAGAATGCTTACAAGTTTAGAGTTGAGAAAGTGCAGCGGCGAGCTTTTGGGGGGATTTTACAATACTGATTTCTTGGTTTGAAGCAAAATATATTTACAAGAGCATCTGCTGGTGTGAGTCCCATAAATATGGCATATACTCCGTGTTACTGCTTCATCATCATGTATAATTGGCAATAAACCTATTTAGAATTCAAGATGCATAAAACTGAAAGTCTTTGAAGGGAATAGCTGCTGAGATTATATTTATTGTGCTTTCCCACAATATTTTTCTATGCATAATGTGATAAACCTCCAAGGTGGTTGTAGGCAAAGCTAAAATATTCACAAGTATGCAGTTATTATGAATTTAGACAGGTTGTAAGACATTTTGATATCAAACTCTTAATGAATGGCAGTAAACATATTCTACATTACTTTATTAAAATGCCTATTAAAACATACACATCCACAGAATGATCACTGGATGTGTTTACTTGCAAGCAAAAAGCCCATGAAGAAAACAGCATGGAAATAAATTTTCTTTTCCTGCACCACTATGATAAGAATTAAGGCATGCATTTAAAGTTCATATTATTTTCAGTGTGTTCACAGCACATCCAGATAATCAGATATTCAAAGGAAGATTCCCAGTCAGTCGCAATATGCCACAACTCAGTAAATCGAGTTGTGTAAATTATAGTTCCCTTTCCAACAATGTTTTTTGAGACTCAAAAAAACCCCAAAAAACCCAAACAACAAATAGACAACAAATATATTCTTGCTGAATTGATGATTTTCAAATTAAATATGCACCATTTTTTCAATTTGGCTAATTTTTTATTAGCAAAATTTTAAAACTAAAAAGCCATGTTGAACATTAAGATGGGGGTTTTTTTTTCCTTTTCAATATTTCAGAGTGCACAGTCTGAGGGATGGAAAAATTAAAATTATGAGTTGAAAACATATGGAAATTTATTCTCTCTGAGTGAAATTTTTATTTTCTTCACAAACTCCTGATCAAGACTCATGACAAACACAGTATCAGAAGTCTCCTGTAATTCCACACCATGATGTTAATCTAGAGATGTTGCAGCTCTTAAAGGGGCTGCGTATGCCATATTTTCTGAGGGCAACGACAGCAACTGTCCTCCTGGTGGAAATATGTCTGCATTGTCTCCATGGGAGACATCTCTGCCCTGGTGTGAGATAACTGTCTACTAGACCAGCAGAAAGAAAAGAGCTATTGTGCAATAAATTCACACAAAATATGGCTTTAAGTTGAAGCGTGTACTGGATCAACACATGGGGCTCCGAGACTGAAGAAATGGGAGGGAGCAGAGAAAGGCACCACGACACAGTTAATACCTCCCTTAGGACAGACTGAGCAAAAGTTAATGCCTGGAGCTTTTTGTCTGCTAAAAGAAAAAGAGAAAGGATCTTTAAATGTTGGTGTCTTTCTGATATATACAGCTTCTGCAGTTTTTTACCCTGAAAATACTGCTGTGGTCTGGGTGTGAAAAGCTTTGTATGCTCACAAGCATATCCAGCTGCTGGATACTGAATGTCATACCACGGGATCTGTGCATAAATCATAAAATGGGAAAATCCTTGGCCCAACAATAATCACCACTCACACTTCTCTTTGGCAATGGAACTATCTTGTTCTTACTAGAACAAGGGAGGAGGCTTAAACTGAAAGAGAACAGGTATAGATTAGATATTAGAAAGAAATCCTTCCCTATGAGGGTGGTGAGAACCTGGAATAGGTTGCCCAGAGAAGTTGGGAACAGCCCATCCTTGGAAGTGTTCAAAGCCAGGTTGGATGGAGCTTGGAGCAACCTGATCTAGTGGAAGATGTCCCTGCCCAAGGCAAAGGGGTGGTACTAGATGGTTTTTAAGGTCCCCTCCAGCCCAAACTATTCTGTGATTTTATAATCCTTAAATTTGTGATTCCTCAAGAGAAGCAAGATTGTTTTTATGTGTAAACTGCCGCCCAACATACTGAATTAACAGTAGGAGAGGATTGCAAAGTGAGGACGTGTATTGACTTTTCCTTTGCCCTGAACCAGTAACTCCATGGAAATAACCAGTGTCACTCTGAAAGATCAATACTTTATATCCTGATTTATCTTACTATTTTTCTGTTCAGTTATTACACAATAGCACATTCCCACCTGCCTGTGGGAAGAATTTTCTCATTCAGCAATGATTTTTTGGAGAATGTAGAACAGGAACATACCCTACAAAACTCCTATTTATACAGAACTACTGTTGTTATAAGAACTGTTTATAGAAATAAGTCACATACCCCACAGTGTAATATATTTCACTTGCCCAATGTACATTTTGACATATGATGAGAAACTGCAAGCCTTAATCCCCAAGCCCAGGTTAAAATGATGGAGCAATGTACCATCCAAATGAAAAGCCCTAATTGTTCTTGCTGGAAACAGACACACTTATTTCCACGTCTGGCAATAATATTGTTTTAAAGCAAACTGTGAAATTATGCAAGCTGAGTCAAAAGCTGAAATATGCATTTAAACATCCTATTAGTAGGTATGGAAGAGCATGTTTATTAAAAAAAATCCTTTATAAGGAACTGTTTTCCCTAAGAAAATCTACTTGACATGTCTTTATTTACTGTCCAAGCTGTAATACAATGTTTTAGCCCCACCAATATCACTGAAAAATGCATTATAGGATGGCAGATGAACAAAGAACAGAGTAAGAATGGAGAAAGAAGGGAAAATAAAGAAGCAATGGTGTCATGTCACTCTTGTCTGACACACTGGCAGTTCAACAGCCTCCCTGCCACAAGGGGTGTTTTTAATTCTTAGTGCATCACTAATAAGGACAATGTAAGGAAGGGCTTGAAAGAAGAATATGTGACAATATGAATCCAGATGTTTCCCCCAAGCACAGACACAGGCATACTGGTGCCACAGAAGAAATCAGGAAGGACTGGATGAGATGTATTAGCAGTTAACAGAAAAAGATAAGGACATATCATTTACATGAAGCCATGAGAAGCCACCACTCCATAGTGCTCTCTGTGCCACCCTTGGCTGCTCCACACTTCTATGCAGAAGTTCCAAATCCTTCCAAACCCCCCAACCCCCCAAACATATACACAATAATGGTACAAACCCAGCAACTGCTTTTAAGAATTTCTCAGGGCAGCCCAAATTCTTCCTTTACAATTTTTTTAGTCTCCACAAAGGCCATTATATCCTAGTGAATTTATGTTAAAACAGATTACTTTTTTTATCCCCCAGGAATGGAAAAAAGGAGCAAACTCTTCCCAGTGTCCACAACAGTTGCATGTTTGCCCTGTTCTTTCGACCCTTCCCCCCTGTCTCCAGTCCTGCTGCTCAAAGGAGAAAGTAACAGAGATATTTGAGACTATAAAGGGTTTTGGATGAGTGAACCTGGAGTGAGTAAAGCTCTTAGAAAAGAATTTAAAGGATCGCAGTGTCATGCAGTCATGTTATATAAACATATTCTGACTGGTACCATCATACGCCCAGTCCTGGCGCCACAATTGCATTAAGTGAAATTTTATACAGAAATTCTGAAAATGCACCAGAGTTGGCTGATTATCTGCTCTTTCTGTTCCTTTTCAGACATGAAGCAAGAAGCCAAGGTGCTGGAGAAGAATGTGGACAGTGCCAAGAGGTTTCTGACCTAATCTAAGCAAACGGTTTTCTGTCTCTTCTTAGTTGGATTTTTTAGTTGTGTGTTTTTTTGTTGTTTCGTTTCTTTTGGTTTTTTCCCCAGCTTGCCCTCTCTCCTTTGGTTTCCTCCACAGGGTTCAAAGCCTTCACTCTCGTCAGTAATGAACACCTGGAATTGACTGTTACTGGGATTTAAATTTTTCAAACACTTAAGGAGAGAGAGGGAAGAAATGGGAATAAGGTCATGGCATAAAAGCTATACGAGAACTTCCTCAAGTGTCTAATGAATATTTCCCCTGTGTATCTTGAGAGTTTTGAAATAGGTGTGTGTGGGGGGGGTAATTTACAATACTGTTCCGGAATTGTTTATTCTTGGCAAAATAAGTTAATTAAAATGAGGCTCTGATTAAAATGAAAGGGTCTGGCTCATTTGAAATATTAATTTAGGCCTTGAGTTCTGCAATCTGCCTGCAAGGGTATCCCTGCAAGTTCAGGGCTATGTTTGTTAAGCAGTAAAGCATTGTTGCAAGTAAAGCCAACTTTTTTCTTTTTTTTTTTTGCTTCTAATGATGTCTGATCACTTTTTCTGAGCTAGACCAAGTCTGTTGGCTTTCAGGGCAAACTGCAAAGCCTCACTATTACTTGCACTGAGGATCAGTGTATGGTTTGTGGCTAAAGGGGAAAGGGAGTCGGGGAAAATCTGTTGTGTGGGATAAGGGGTAGATATTTTGGGGGTTAGTTTTCCTAGCACTGCTATTACTTAGCCCTGTTACTACCACCCATAGGATGTGCCTCCAATAACCTGTGTTACTGACAGACACTGCTCTGGCAACAAGAGAAGGGACAGCCACTATCCACCCACATATGAACTGGACTGAAACTTTTCAAATGAAGAATATTGATATAATTTCTATAACTTTCCTACTCCTCCAATAAGATAATTTAAATTTACTTTACCAAATAAAATTTCCAGTCCCTGAGACATGTGTCATTTTAAATTAAACCCTTTTTCTCACTTGCTATACACACATAAAAAAAGAAAAAAGAAAATATGGCTCCCTTTATTTTCTCGATCAGCTCTGAGTATAAATGATTACCCATGTGCTACTCTAGTGGAGGAATTCATTACTGTGATAGAAACACCCAAATAACAGAAGAACCAAGCAGTTTCTATGCCAGGGTTATCGCCAAGACCCTCTGTCTGTTTTACAGATTCCAAAACAAACAGAGCCTGGGAAATCCCTTCACCCAAATTCCATACAAGGTGTAATAGATAAACAGCAGAAATTGTTTCTTCTTATGCATGCACTTAAAAACTCCATGTGCTATGTCAAATAAGGCCTGAATTACTGCAAAATGAGCAAACACAGGGTGTAAAATCCATGCAGATCCTGTTGTTTTACAACATATAATGACACCAAATGAACAGAAGAGAATCCCTTACTTTCCTCTGGACAATCCCAGGTCATGGTGGTGGTGTAGTGCACCTCAGATTTCTGGAGGATGCCCCATTGTTTATATCCTCACCAAACAGTAGCTGCTGCACTGCAACTCCTAATGGGAAAGGGGAAGCTTCCATTTGCCCTACTGCAGTTGCTGGTCCCTTCTTCCTTCTGAGCCAGAGGAAGCTCAGGTATTAAAATTGCTACTATTTGTTTGCCACCTGACCTCAGAAACTCAGATAGAGACTTCATTTTAGGCTGTAAGGAGATGTCCCAGGACAGCAGGGAGACAGGTTTCTGAAAATGGCGACTGGCACATATCAAAAAGTGGTATTCTCAAAGCACTCATGAAATTAGACTATTTTACCAAAGCAGTCATTGGATTAAAGCATATTCACAACAATGAGGGGTTGATGAAACTGTCCTACTCCCTTCCAGCCCTGAGTGCCTCACCAGAGCTTGAGTGAGGATGGCAAGATCCTTGCCCTGATATCATTTTACGAGTGGGAAGCCCATGGGATGCCACAGAACACAAAAAGAGCAGGGAGCAAATCAAGACACCCCAGCACTGTCTCCCTGCATTTTACACCTTCGCAGTTCCTCTGCTGCTCAGCATCTTACTCCTTGCCATCACCATACTGCAAGCCAGGGCAAATGTGTACATTGACTTAGCGTTGCACGGAATTATATTTTCTTTCTGTCTTTAACCATTAGATACTTTCTCCTGATTCAGGGCATCTTGATTTTTTGTTTGTTTGTTTGCTTGGATTGGTTTGGTTTGGTTTGGTTGTGTTGTGTTGCTTGGGGTTTTTTTGTTTTGTTTTGTTTTGGGTTTTTCCCCCTCCCACTGAACGGAAGACCGTCACAAGAAGGTGTGAGGACTATGCTCCCGCTCATCCAAGAGTGTGCAGCCTGTACAGGAGGCCCCTTGCTTCTTTAGGAGGGAGAGGACCCAGAGGGAGTGCGGCCCTTGGGATAAGGACTTTCAAAGAAGAGCAGCTTGTAGGGAAGGTTTCAGTTCAAGGGCAGGACATACACAGATAAATTTCCATATGAAATGGCTACAAGTGTGCAGGGAATCTAGTCTGTCATCATGGTCATGAAGTATGTTGGACTTATCTGGTCCCACACTGACATTCATTGCATTTGAGAAGCCTTAGCATACTGAGACCTGAATTAAAGGTTCTGAGTGTGCCATATGTCCTATTAAGTACGACTTATTCCTTATAGTACTGACTCGGCAGATATGAGGACATGGAAGACAAGTTCCATTCTGTAGTAACAACTGAAGACCAGGTAGGATGTTTAGAGGCAACTCCAAGTGGCATCAGACACCCCTGCGTGGACAACCAGATCAGTCCTTCAACATGCTCAAGGGATCTTAGAGAGGTAGTCACTTCCCCCTGAAAATAGACACCAACATTTTATTGATTGAATTGCTCCACAGAGTCCATTCACTTATCCAGTTATCAACATCTACATCCTCAATATCTAGTAATCTACATCAAAACACTTAAATGCTGGTGTCTTCATCCCAGACTGAATCCCAGCCCTGTGTTTCAGTTGAGTTTACTTATGGTCTGAGTCCTGGAAGGCTGTATCAAGAGGGCAGTGCTACCACTACATCATTAGGAGGTTACCACTTAGGTCTGGAGCCATGTAGCATTTTCCTAAACAATTACCAGGCATAGTCTGGGACTTAGCACAGGCCAGGGATCTGATTTATTTCTGGGAACATCGTTTAAAAATTCCGTTATGTAATTTAAAATTTCTGTAAATTTCTTCTGTCTTGACTCCTGTTAATAAACATGCTGAGAGCAATAGACCTCCTAGAGCCCACTGGAGCTGGAAGAGTCACCTAGGTCAGAGAAGATATTATTTATACATAGGTTTATGTGGGGATCTAATACTCAAACATCTGATTGAAAATTAAAATTCCCCCTGAGATTGTAGAGTTGGTCTTTCCAGCTTCAAGTGAATTTCCAAGTAAAGTTAGGGCTGTATCCTCCTCCTCTTGGCATCCCTTATGCAGACAGCTAGCAAGAGACAAGAAAGAGCAAAGTCCTTCTCCTGAGTGTAGCTAAGCTCACCTGCCTGGCCTCCATAAAATATGTATTCCCTTATCTATATTTCCCTTCTGAGAATGTTTATATCTATTTTTCTTACAGAAAACATCCCCACTCAGTCCATACTTGCACTCCATCCCCATTGGTGTGGAACTCTCCTTCTATTACAGTGCAGGCATTTGGCAGAACAAGATAACAGCAGTGAGTTTTGTTACAACCCAAAGGCTAAAACTGAAAAGCCTGTAAGTGGGAGTGTTTTTCTGATGGAAAGTGAGGCACCAGCTGCTTCTTGGGGCTAAAACCTTTCCCTGAACCAGTACCACTCTGCTTGTGTTATGTGGTTCCTCTCCTTATATCTCTTTTAATTTTCATTTACAAGATTGTTTTCTTAGAGTTGTGTCACATAGAGAAGAGGAAGGAAAGCATGAATAGACTATTGATGGTTCTGGCTTCATATATAATGTATATGGCACTCTTATCTGTGGAAAATATTATCTTTATGGCAGAATATATTTAAGAGGTCAGAGCACTCCATTTGTTTTGGCAGGCATGGTCACATCTAACAACATCACAAGTCAAGGTGCTGGAATTGTGTTTTCCCCTCTTCCTGTGTTACCTTAAGAAGTCACAGGACTCTTCTGTTCTTATGTATGTTTAATATCTGCCTCCAGAGCTGCAGCAGGATATTCCTGCACTCACTGAGAGCAGCCTGTTTTCTTCCATACAAGTCCACGTTGATGCCTCTCTAGTTTCGCCAGAGAGGAGAGAGGGAGGATTTACCAGTCTCATGCTGCAGCCATTTTATCTCAAGCTCTTGCTGCTTCTTCCAGCTTTCCTACCAACACTTCAACCTCTTACAGCTGCCGTTACCATCTCACAGCTGTCTTTTCCCCATCCATTGCAGCCTCCAGAGTTGAGCTTCATTCAGAAGTGAAGGAGAACAGTAGAAAAGATGCTGCACTCATCTTATATAGGAGTTGTTTCTTCAGCCAACAAGGAGTGAAGCAGTCCCATGGTGCAAGGTTATGGGGGAGAGATTGGGATAATCCCCTCATCCCCAGTCTTGCCTACCTCCCAGGACACAACAACTCTCCTTTGCTTAAATTCTGTCAAATCCTTTGAAATCAGCAGATGAAAGATAAGGCGACCTCCCTTTTCTGAGTCTGTGGGAGTACAAAGGAGTAGAATTCTCTTCACAGAATCTGAGCAGATTTGATTGTTTTTTCTCATTTAATGGGAATTTTTTCCTCCATGGGATAGAAACTGTTTTGGTGGTGTGCTGAGAGATGTTGAGCCAAACATTTTGAGAGAACAATCCTCAATGCCATAACTATTCCTGCTATCCCTATAAATTCACCCTAACCAAGGCAGAAAAACCTGCTCCTTCCTATTTTTCCCTTCACATGCATTGTCATGAGAGTAATAAGTGTGACAAAAAGGAAGGAAAACTTTCAGAGATCCTACTGAAACTGGAGTCCGACCATCACAAACAGAAGCAGCTCCTGAATGAAAAAGCAATCCCTAACCAGGCTTACAGCCTAAACCAGGAGCACTGCCGTGCAGGAAGGGAAAGGAACCAAGGCAGGGATTTGCAGTATTACATACTGTGTGATCTGTTGGAGGGTATGTCAGTCATTACCAAAATTGAGTATGAGTAATCTGAACCTCTGTTCAAACACAAGATTGTGTAGCTCTTAGTACTGACAGAAACACTTAGCTTGGCTGATAGAGGAAAATTATCCCTCTTCATTTCTCTTATGTGTTGAAACACAGACTATCAGTCTAAACCAGTATGGTTATTGACATTAAGCTGTTCAGGTTCCCAGAAGACACAAACTTTCAATACAAAGTACTGGCATAGCTACACACAGATGAAGGATAAATTTGCCATAGCTACTCACCTGATATGCAGGATATGCTATTTAGCAGGTTTGCGTATATCCTCAGTAGCCTGATGATCTTCAGCGGGGTGCTCACTTTGAAATGCTTGAACAGAGATGCATGTATCCCATATTATATCCTGCACAACAGGAACTTTGAAACTGGCAAAGGAAGGAGAGGGAAAGCACATGGCGGGAGCTGTTCGAGCTCCTTCTTCAAGAGTTTCACATGCCATTTTGAACAACGTGGCATATTCCAAGGACAAAAGCAAAACAACCCTTCAGAAGTTTCTTCACGAGCTGGAGATAAAAGTAATCCCTGCTAGGGATGGTTTAGCAGTATGCATATATGGGGGAGGAATTTCAGAGGAAGGGAAATACCCCTCCACCCCATCCTGAGTTTTCAATAATACTTTGTAGTTCTGCCCACTTTTGAAGTAGCTTAAAAGAAATGGAAGTAGTTGGAATGTTTTTACACAAGAAATACTTCCTTTTGTATAATTAAAATTATTGTGGTTGGCTTCTAGAGTGAGAGTCTTACAAATTTGTTTCTAGTAGCAATCAGTATAGTTAATACCTATCCTTTCAAACTGAGTTAACTCATGTTCATTTTGGGCCTCATCCAGAGCTCACTGATGTCAGAGGAAAGAAACTATTGACTTAAATGGGCTTTGGAGTTGACCCTACAAGCTGAAAAGAACAGATAATCAGGTGATTTCTGCAACAAAGAAAAGGGATATCTAGTGAAAATAAATAGGTGAAAGTAAAAATAAAATAATAATTTAAAATAATAATAATAATAGTAAAAAAAAAACCACAAAACACCTGACAAAAGGACCTCATGATAGAGAGAGAGGGTGTTTTGTATAACCCAGAGCTGAGACAGGGAGAGGCAGGGAATCTGGTGCTTCAGTGACCAACCACAAGAACTCTTAGAAATCAAGAGGAGGCATAATGAAAAGAAGGTAATTTGCCTTTCATGCCTGATGCTGTAGGATTTATGTACATTTCTCTGCATGAAAATCTGACCAGTGATGCAGAGTATCACGTGAAATGATCTTAAGTTTTATGTGTTCTGACCAAACCTGTGATATCAGGTGTTGGAGTTGTCCATTTTAAAACAGAAAACAAAAAATTTACACAAGACAAGGATACTGAAGGACACACAAACTTAGAAAAGGTTTAAAGAATCTCAAGGTGGTTCTGACTGTGTTGGATGAAACATCAAAAGCTTTGAGGACCTCTGAAAGTAGTTCAGTACTCCGCAGGTTTCCCATGAGAATGAGCATCTGTAATGCAAATTCTGTGCCCAAGCCCTGCAGCATGATTGCCAGATCCAAGCATTAGAGTTATGAATAAATCCCCTTCTCACTCCCCTTTCAAATAATGAAAATATAACAAATAAAAATTTTGAACTTTTTTTTTTGTTGGCCTCATGGTGCTGCTGGCACTCTAAAATCTCCTCTCTCAAGCTATGAGGAAGAGAAATTACTTTATTATTTAAAACAAGGATAGGGCACTCACTTTCCGACAGACCTCCACTTATGTTCCCTTTTAACTTATCTGCCTCCTGTATCCATATTCTTTCTTTGATTTCTTTCCTCCAGCCTCTAGTCACTGTATTTTCCAAAACGTCCTAGAGGTGAACCTCTTCCCTACAGTGAAACCATTAGTAAAATATCTATTGAATTTGAGAGGGCCAAGTGTCAGTGACAACTGACTTAATTTTCTACTTTGTAATTCCTTATTATAGTTAAATCATTCTGGGAAGTCCTCTGTTATGAAAATTTCACCAACATTAGCAGTCATGGATTTGCTGTAGTCAGGATGGCACAGCTCCCCTGTGTGCATCTCCCCCACCCAAGGTCAAACAGTGTTATTGGTTAGGTGTCACTGTAATGTCATTCTCAACTCAGTTAGAGCTGCAGTGATACTGTATAATATTGTGCTCATGACACTGGAAGTTAATTCTGACAAGTTTCTCTGTGTTTGCTTTGTTGTGTTCTTTTCACATTTTTAGGCTGCAAGATTGGCCAAGATGATGCTTTGCATATTGGCTTTGTGTTCTGCAGTTTTTAAATAGATCTAGAGAACCACATCATTTAAATATACATTTTAGTAACCCAAAAGATCAGCTTAAATCTTCAAGGATGAAGAGCTGACATGAAAGTCTCGTCTTCCAAAACCTATCATAAATCTATAAAATTCCTGTCAGGCAATGGGATAAGTCACTTGACATTTCCACACTTTCATATCTCCAATTCTGAAGTGAGGTAACAGTCTTATCTTTTTGACGGCAACATGAGACTAATTTTTTTATTGACAGATTATTCAGGAGACTTCTGCCAAAGAAAAGCTTTTCTGAAGCATTCCAATGAACATATGTCTAGAGGAAAAACAATGCAGATATATGAAAATGAGAGAAGACCATAAAGGGTCTAACCTCAGTTGACCATTGTAGATACACAATTTCCTTGTTGTAAGATTAAATCCTTAATTTGTGTTCACTGATCTGGATCACAGGACAAGGATGTTGAAAGGAAGATTGTACGTTTGGCTTCTGTGTGTGCTTTTAAGACAATGGTTTCTTAGCTGTACATGTACAAAGCACCTCCCTTTTCTATTGCCAATTTAAAGGGTGATACTTGGTTGATACAGCTGAAGTTGGTAAATTACAACTACTTGAGAAAACAAACAGAAAGCTGTTTTAGCCATCACATTAGAATTTTTTAAAAAATACATATATGATTTGGCCAAATGGCTATATAGATGAAAGTGGAGGAGTCATATTTACAAATATTACTGTGAAGGAAGCTTTCCTCTTCATTTGCATATGGGACAAGTCCTTTCATTCCTGCATTCAAAGGGGAGGGAAGAGATCTCATCTACAATCAGATTTACAGGAAACAAAAACAGAAGTGAATGAATGTTCAAATACTTTGAGAAAAAGTGTTGGATTTGTTCCAAAAATCCAGCACCATTACCAGAAGTTATACACCTCTCTAAAACTGTGTAAATGAATCCCTTGGTCAGAAAAAGGATCCGGTGCTGGAAAATTCTATCAGGGTTCTTGAAATACTAACTTTTGAGCCAATCTGCATCCTGTGCAGTCAGGAGCAGATATATCCCAAGTAGAGAGAAGCCACAGAGCTTGTACAGTGTTTTCCATATAAGAAAAGTTTAGTTTGGAGGAAATAATATTTTTTCCACTAAAAAGTTTTCACACACACAATAATAAAACCAAAACCCTAAAAAATGCCAAACAAACCCACATTGTTTTTTAATGGGTAAACCAGAAGAAAACTAAAACAAAAAAATAATAAACCCCTCAACAACAATAAAATGCACGTTTTTTTCCACCAAGACTAACAGAAATATTTAATTTTGAGCACTGATACCATGTCTTACCAGCCTATCTTACCAGAAAGGAATATCTTCCTAGTTTTACCAGGCAGTCTAGAAGGAAGATGGATTTATGATAAAGGGTGATCTGACCCTAAAGATATGTGGTGTCTTCCCTGTACTTGCATAAAATTAATTTCTGTGTTGTAATAAGACACTAATTATATTACCACTTCAACATTTATTTGCAAAAATTCTCTGGTGTTTGGTTTATTTTTTTCATCCAGAAAGGTTTTAGCATGATAGAAATGTAGCAACCTAGCTCATCCTATTTACCAAAAGACTGAAAAACATTTTTAGTATAGGCTCAGACTGTTCTGGCAAATGATCCACACTTGGGCTGACATTGCATTGTCTTAGTTCTCATCTTAGATTAGGTGTCTCTTCGTGATCTTAATTTCTATTTACATAGAAGATCAAGTTTAGTTCTCCTATCTTCAACTGGAAAAAAGTAAGTTATCAAGAACTTTAAAGTCTGAAGTCAGTGCCTCCACCTGAGCTAGTCCTCATGACTGGATCTCATTCAGACATCTTACTCTGGAATTGGTGTGTCAAATAGATGGGACAAATCATGGCAAAAATACTTCTGATCTCCATAGATTACAAAGGGAATTGAGAGGTTAGCTCAGCTGTCATCTTCTCACTGAGATGATATAAATTTCAGTTTACATGAATCACATGATCCACCAGAGAAAAGAATTGGCACATCAGCAGTACCATTTATTTTCTCCTAAATTAGGCAGTACAAATTTTCTTCTGAAGCTGTGTACCTACCTCACTACATAGACAACAAAGTGAGCTTTGATGTCTTACCTTTAGACCATTAAAGGGAAAGAAGGCAAACCCTACCCACAATATATAGAGCAAGAAGTCTGTGACCCCCAAAGTGGACTTTGCATTTGCAGCAATGCAAGTAATGAAAGCAATACATACTCACTAACAAAAGATATTGAATCTTTCAGGGCATATATGTCTTTCCAGCTTCTGCTGATATCAATGTTTTTCTACATCAGGCCTAAAGATAAAGTTTTGGACTGTATTTGCCAACCAGAATGTAGACAAGCCAGAGACCAACCAGTTCAAATATTACTGTTCCGAACACACAGTTCTTTCAAAAAACTGCATCAGAGATAGCAGTAAATATAATATTAGAGAAACCTAACCTAAAGCCTGTTCTAAGGTTACCCAGACACCCCTTTCTTATCAACAAAATCACTCAAAACCAAGATTATCACCAGATATAGTGGCATTAACATCCGCATCTACCTCAACTGATAGCACAACTCAAATGTGAGAACACCCAAAAAAACTCAACTCCAGAGCCAACTCCCTTCTAATGCCAGTGCAAAACTGATCACAAAAGTTATCAAAATTACATCCTTGACTCCTCTCCGGGATTGTTCTTTAACTTAACTACTTTATTTGTAGAAATAGGGGAAAATATGCACGTCTGAGAAGACAGCGTAAAGATGAAAAGCTGCATTACCATCCTCTCTGCTCAGTGAGTAGCATGAGAAAATGGGAAAAGTTGCTCTTTTTTTAGAGTGTCAAATACCTACAGATGGCAATGTGGCCCCTTTAACCCTCCTTAAAGCCCAGCAAAAACACACTGAGGATAACGGGTGGGAGTGCCACTGCCAAAATGTGACTCAAAACATACAAAGCAAGTGGCCTCTCAGAAACACCCTCGGGAAAAATCTTGCTTGACTGACAATGGAAGGAGTCTAAGAAGGGTAGAGTTCCTACAATACATCAATAATAAAAAAGAAAATTAAATGTAAAACCTGCTTCCTCCAATAAATCACTTTCTCTCATTCCTCCCTTGAACATTTGTTTGTAAGTACATTCATGCACTCATGAAAGGAATCCAAACCTTTTAGTATACACAGGAAAGACAGAAAAAAAATCCATTCCTTTTATTAAGTTTAGTAAATGAGCTATTGAAAAACAAATCAGATTTGTCACCGTGCAAAGATGAAGCATCCAAAAATATTGCAAAAGAAGGTCTTCAATGTTTCAGAAGCCAGTCAGTATTTTAAGAAGGCAGTTTTATAAAATTTTCAGAAGACACATCATTATTAAAAATGTTTTGCAAGATCTAGATATATAAAAGTACTGAGACACTGACTGTACAGCATTTCAGACTGTAACTGCCAGGATGAGACACAAAAATTTTGCTTATGCTTTTGAATAGATACACTCATGTTTTCAAGATTCCCAAGCTGAAAATTTTAAAATAAAATTAAGAAAAATATTTAAAAGAGAAAAGGAATGACAACCCACATGTGCCTTTCGTAATAGATTACACTATTGTCAGACTACTTGTCCTGGACATGGGAGACCATATTCCCTGTTCCCCTCTGTGTACCCATACACACATAATTTAAGAAAAGACTTTACTTGGAAAGGTATAGGATAATTACTGATGGACTGAATGATGGAGGAATGCTGATATATTCCTCTTTAGAAACTGTCCCTGCAAAGAAAAAAAAAAGGAAAATAAACTTAAAAAACCCCAACAAAACCACATAAGATTCATTAAGCAGCAACACAAGGACATGATTTAAGAGCCCAGTAATTGCACAGCTTGCCTGTGATCAGAAAGCAGCCTAGATTGGCAGTGCATAATCCAAGGATGATTTCTGATTGTTTCATGTGTAACAGTCATTAGAAAATATGCAGAAAGCAGTTTCCAGCCCAGGAACTGAGGTGCAGGACTCTTCCCATCAAACTGAGATATTAATATCCAAAGAGGGTTGTTTTCCCTTAGGTTTTCTTCTCAGAAGAATGGCAAATCTTTAGACACGGGTATATGGAGACTACAGAGCACTTCAAACTCTCTAAAGAGATAAATGAGAGATTTAGATTAGATATTAGGAATGAATTCTTTACTGTGAGAGTGGTGAGGCCCAGAAACAGGTTGCCCAGAGAAGTTGTGGCTTCTCCATTCCTGGAAGTGTTCAAAACCAGACTGGATGGGACTTTGAGATACTTGGTTTAGTGGAAGATGTCCCTGCCTATGGCACGGGGAATGGAATTACATGATGTTTAAGGTCTCTTCCAAGCCAAACCATTCTGGGATTCTATGATTAACACCTTTATCTGGGAAATGATTAACACCTTTATCTGGGAAATGGAAACTTATATTGTGCCTCAGCAGGAACCAAACACACGTTCAGAAGAGCTCTAAGCACCGCACAACAGTGAAGGTAGACTTCTGTACTTAGTTAATGAAAGTAAGTGTGCTCATCCAACTGGGATTGTAGGCCAGGCAATGAGAAGTGAATAAACTCCCTAATTCCTAAATTCTAACTGAAACATGTTTACCCTTATTCATCTTCCACTACATCACCACTGGGGATGCTTCCTCTCCTTTGTCAAACAAGGCCTTTAGTGTCCTGACTAGATGGGACAGTCATCTTCAAGTTTAGAAATGGTAGAATTCAAAACAAGAGCTTAATGTTTCATAATGTTCTAGTGCAGGCAACTGCCCAGATCCCATTCTGCGGCAGCACTTCATACAACACATAGAGAATTTTTATGAGGCATATATTAGTCAAAGAACTTAAGACAATCCCCATAAGCCCTCAGTTATTTAAGCAGGGGAATATGGTGTCTATATAAATATAATAAATAGAACTGTATTTAGGCTGGTCTCTGTAGGGATCTGTAGTAACAGAAGTGGGCTGCTGGTATGGAATAGAGCAGCCTGAAGGCACTTTGTTTAAAGCTTCTGCATGATTGTGAATTAATGCTGTAGAGGACTAACTGTAGATGCAGTTTCAGGACAGAGGCAGGAGAAGAAGTTGTTTCCAGACAATATAAAGCAACAAGTATTCTGGAAAATGAGCTCCCAAAAGTTTTCCCTGCTGTTGTGGGTTGAGTTAAACTGATATGCAGTGGGAGAGGACATTGCATTTCTCCTGGAAAATGAGAAGCACATGGGAAATAAAATTGTCAGGGTTTTTGCTTGGAATTGAAAATTGTTGAAGGTTGAAGTCTTTAATGTAGGGGGTTTATCAACAGAAGCAGAATCTGTGGTTTCTATCTGAGTAGCAGTGAGGTCTGCAAAAGGTACTTCCTGCTGATGAAATTATATAGCTAGAGATTTTGGTCCAGATTTTGTACTCAGGAAGCCCTTGAAATCTTGTTTGCCGCTGTCGAGCTGTGGGAATTAATAGATTTAAATTTAACTACTGACATATTTTTCAGGCAACCCAAACTGTAACAGCAAAGATCCTAGTGCAAGTGGAATGGAGAAGTGTCCCTCTGTGTCACAGCGGGCAGGAGACTGGGCTGCAGCTAACAAAGCTTCATTTTGCGTGGGCACAGCATTCTGTACCACCATATGCTTGCCTCCCAAAGGGATAGGTCACAAAGAGTAAGCCACTCTTACTCTTGCCATTTCCCCACATCTTTCTTGATTTTCAGTTTCCACACCAATGAGATGCCTCAAAAGCCTCCAATTATAAGACTTTGGGGACTAAAACACAAATCATTCCCTTTTGCAATGGCTTGGCAGCAACCTCAAGTAATGGAGGAACCCCAAATCATATATTCTTCAAAGAAATACCCAAATCTCTACTTTTAGTGTTTTCTTCACTAAGCTGATCAATGTTATGTTGCTGTTACTTGATGATCAAAACCCTGCAAGCAATTTAACTTACATATGGGCAGCAATTGTCTCTTTTTCACTGCTGTACGAGGAAAGGGAACATTTGAATACACTATAAGGGAATGTAAATAGTACTAAACCGGAAGTGCTAAAATAAAGGATGACCTTGACAAAGTAGTTGTGGAAACTAAAGGAATAAAAGCATTTAACACCATCAGTGTGATACAGTAACATGAACATCAGCTGTGATGCCGCAGTCTAATGGGGACAACTATTCCCAGAGTTAATCCTTCTCTCCTCTATGAAGACTAATACAAATGTTTCACCTTCATCTATGTATCTTGCAGGGATCTCACAACCAGCAATTAATATGAGAGGGTGGGAAAAAGAAGATCTGACAGGGGAAAAGAGATCTGCAGAAAGCGTGACTCCTGTGAACCAAAAAAACAGTTCCCCCTCCTTCATGGGTGGCATAGAAGCAGCAGGAGAAATATGAGCGAAACATATTTGAAAATGTAATCCTAATGCTGGGTGGAATTTTTCAGTTCCTAAAATAGCCTGAGTTGTTACAAGTGCAGGTAGGAGTTTCTGCTTCCAGGAAATTGCTTTGCCTTTGTGAATAGCAGAAATGTTTCTCCAAAAAGCAAGTCTATGAAGAAGTTGAGCGCTCCTTTAGGGCATGTTTCTGTCCTGAGGAAATCAATGAGAGCATTGCTATTAACTGTTTTGGGAGCAGGATATGGCCCATAATCTGATTAACAGATGCTTTGAGTCTGTGTAGACTGAGTTTTCAAAGACATACACAGATAAAAGACTTTTACTTTCATGTCACACTTATCTTTCTTTGTTGTAGCGTAAAAGTCTGTAAAATGTTACCTTACTCCTAACTCATAATACAGCTGTTTTACTTATGCTCAAAATATTTCATCCTGCCAGGGCCATGATGGTGGATAATCTAATTATATAGTTAATTCCACACATGCATTGTGGCCTTCAGGGAAATGACAATTTGGGACTAGATGTTTCACTTCAAGCATGGCTAAGTGCTGACAGAGAAGTGGAGCAGCACCATCTCTGCTGAGCAGCAAAAGATCAGCCTGACACTTTTGCTACTCCCTTGAGATTTAGGCAATCTGCTGAGGAGAGGAGGAGATGGTTTATCTCTTTGGGCTGAAGACAGTGAAATCCCCAGTGGGAGGTGGGCAACCAGTCTCTATTGGGTTTCTGTGGCCAGGTTTTGGAGGGGGGAGGAGGGAGGGGGAGAGATGTGGTTACAGGGGTGGCTTCTGTGAGATTCTGCTGGAAGTATCCTGTGTCCAGGGGAGCCAATGCCAGCCAGATCCAAGACAGACCCACCACTGGCTAAGGCTGAGCCAATCAGAAATGGTGGTAACACCTCTGTGATAACATTTGGGAAGAAGTATTACTGCACACAATTGCCAGAGAAGAGTGGAGTGAGAATATGTGAGAGGAACATCTGCAGACACCAAGGTCCATGGAGAAGAAGGGGCAGAGATGCTCCAGGCACTGAACTGAGATTTCCTTGCAGCCCATGGTGCAGACCAAGGCGAGGCAGTTGTGTGCCCCTGCAGCCCATGGAGGATCATGGGGTTGCAGAGATCCACCTGCAGCCTGGAGAGGAGCTCACGCTGGAGCAAGTGGATGCCCAAAGGAAGCTGTGACCCTGTGGAAGGCTCACACTTGGAACAGGGTCCTGGCAAGAACCTGCTGACCTGGATGGAGAGGGGCCCATGCTGGAGCAGGTTTTGCTTGTAGGACTTGTGGTTCTATGGGGGACCCACACTGGGGCATCCTGTGCCTGAAGGGCTACACCTATGGAAAAGCGACACACAGTGCAGCAGTTTGTGAAGAACTTTTGCCTGTGGGATTGGCACATATTGGAGAAGTTCATGGAGGGCTGCCTCCTATGGGAGGGACCCCACAGAAAGCAGGGGAAGGACTTCACTCCCAGAGCAGAGGCAGGAACAACCTCTGATGAACTGATCATAACTCCCACTCCTCATCTCCCTGTACCAGTGCAGGGGAGGAGGTAGATAGCTCAGGAAGGAGGAAGGAGTGGGGAGAAAGTGTTTTTAGGATTTATTTTACTTCGTATTATCCTGCTCTGGTTTTGTTAGTAATGAATTAAATTAATATCCCCAAGTTTAGTCTGTTTTGCCCGTGATAGTATTCGATGAGTGATCTCTCCTCGTCCTTATCTCAGCTCATGAGCCCTTCATTATATTTTCTCTCCCCTGCCCAGGTGCAGAGGGAAGTGATAGAGTAGCTTTGGTGGGTGCCCAGCCCCCACCCAGGGTCAACGCGCTACAAAGTCCTACATCAGATTCCCTATATGTAGATAAACTGCCTTTCTGATTGCATTGCAACAGTCCTTTAACAGTTGATGTGGTGCTGTAGACAGCAATCCAGAGCGCTAACAGTAATACTCTAGAGAATGGGCTCCACCAGGAGATGCTTCAAGACCATGTCTGAAGCTGGCAGCGGGAACACTGTCATGGCATGCCTTGGAGTACCCTCTCCTGATGGCTCAAAGCGGGGTCCAGGCCACAGTGCTGTTGGTGCACCCTACTGAAACATTCTCTTCTTCTGGAAACCAACCACTGGGAGAAGGGCAGTGCACTAGTGGGCCTGGAAGTGATGGGGGGCCATGCCATGCTCTGGAAACAGTTCTCCAGTGCAAGTATATCTTTAGAAAATCCAATTCGAGCATAAAATCCAATTCTCTACAGATGCCAGTCCACTGTCAGCTGAAAGAGCCTACATAGATGGGGTAGTTGCAGTATCACTTTAAGACATCCAAAATCCATCCATACTAATGCAGAAAGGGTCATCCTCCTTTAGTAAAGGTCCCTTCTCTCTCCTCTCATCAGTCCTTTTCTCCTAACACTGTTGGCTATCTAAAAACCCAAATTCAGGAATGGATCTGGCAGAAGGCAGACTCTGGGTTTGAGTTGGTTACTCTGTGCTTAGCTATGAAATACAGGTGGTGGAAATCTCTGCTGCAAAACTCAGATTCATCTTGATAATGACAGATATGCTGAGACTTATCCAGCGTGAGACCAACTTTTGTCCTCTTGCCACCATGAACATTAATAGAAATAGAGAAGGGAAGTGTTCTCTCAATTTCTTTACAAGGATTAGAATACCTTATGGTGGAAGTTTGGATTTTATTTTGTTTAGGAAAAAGTTGAAATAAAACTAAGCAAAAATCTTTCTCAAAAAAAAAATGTTTTATGTTAACAGTGCTTTATTTCCCTGTTTGACATAGGAACTGACACTGTGTATTAAATACTACATTTATTTACAACTTTGTTTTGCTTCATTGAAACTTAATCTTTCTCTATGGAAGGTCCCATTTTGGTCAACAAGAAGAACATAAATGTCAGGGTAAGAGTTGCCAGCTTCTGAGTTGTTTTTTTTCTTTATTAAAATTTTGGCATTTTTCAAAATATACCTGTTACTCAGACCATGTGATTTCATCATAATCTCAAGTTTCTTTCCCATCTTTCTTCTTATTTTTTTTCACTTCTATCCTGTTCTTCATCCTTCAACTCCTTCAACTGTGTAAAAAGCATGAAAACTACAGTGCTCTCAATGTCAAACCTCCACTAGAAAATAATGAAACTTCTTTTTAGGTAGTGCTAAGCATATTGGATAGAGAATATTTTGTAATAAATGTGCTTTTTTCATAGTGTTTCAGACAAATTAACAACTGAGTGTTCTGATAGGTGTAATATATAAAAGATATTTCAACTTTGTTACATTATTTAGGGTATTTTTCTCTTAAGCTTAGCATGCAAATATTGAAGGGTCAGGTTGAAAAGGTCTGCCCTAAGATTTATTGCAACGCTGAGACTACAACTCTTCTCCCATCTTTTTCCCATCCCAGTATATATTAAAAGGACATCAGTTTGAGGGAACAGGCACTTTCAGCTTCATAAACTTTCATCAAAGTGACTGGAACCACAATTCTTTCTTATGAGCCCATCTTAGCTCTGCTATTTTTTGTTGTTGTTGTTGTTTTTATTTCCTTGCTTCTTGCTGCTACCCTCAACTACTGCTTTTCAAATGCTCTTTTTCCTTCCATGAAAGATGCTGAAGCCATGGCATGGAAAGAGGAACAAACTCTGATATCCCTTCTGTCTAGGCATAGCTGTGTCTTCCCAGTAGCCAACTAGGCATGTCAAAGGGCCCAGGTTACCCAGCAGTGCATTAAAAAGCCCTCTCCAAAGCATAGAAATGTAAGTCTCATTTCTTTGGTGCTGAACTTTTTCTCTCTATTGGATAAAATTGATTCTGCACAGAAACCGTGCCACTTCACCTTTCTATCTAAGCCAGACAGGTCTCAGACTCCAGATCTCTTCTAGCAGCTGCTGTAAGTTTTTCTTCTCTTTCCTGACACTCATGGTCTTGTTCACAGTCCATCAGGTTTGGAACTCAATCACAGTCACATAGAAATATGTGGGACATGAAAAAAATCAGGCAACTTAGTGTGTGCCAGAAATGTAAGTGAACTTTCAACCTAGAGGTTGACAAATTCCAGTTACCCTGGAATTTATTCCTTTATGTTACTGTGATGTTGGACTAAGGATTTCTTCTCTTCATTGGGAAAGTGGGTTGAGATTTTTCTAAGGTGAAGGTGATACATGTCTTTTTTAAGAGGCCAACAAGACCTTAAGTGGTTTTGTTAATAGCTGGCACACACCATAACCCCTGGCAGACATTTTTCGCTTTCTGCCTCCCCAAAAATCCACATTTGCTTCAAAGAGCAGCAGGGCTCACTCCTTACAAGAGGAATAGAAGAGGAAAAAGCCTAAAGTTGTGCCAGGGGAGGTTTAGGTTGTATATTAGGCAAAATTACTTCACTGAAGATGGACGGGCGCTGGAACAGGTTGACCAGAAAAGTGGTGGATTCACCATTCCTGGAAGTGTTTAAAAACCATGAAGATGTAGTACTTAGAGATATGTTTTACTTGGCAGTGTTGGCATGATGGGTGGACTTGGAGATCTTGAAGGCCTTGTCCAATGTTAATGACTCCACAATTCTGCAAAATGACATAGAAAGGGTTGTTACTGCTCCACAGGCAGTTGTGAACTACAGTTGATGTTTCGCCATGTGAACACCTCCATGAGTGGTTGTAGAAGACACTAAGGCTTCACAAACATGCGTCTGTTTCTAGTGTTTGGACTGAAATTTATTTAGGTTGTTCCTGTGGAATCTCCTGTCCAGTTTCAAAACAAACATAGAGCATCCTGCTGTTTCATGGTAGATTCTCTCATTTATCTTTGATTCTTCTACAGGAGTGGGCAAAATTATCCCTGTATCTTCTTTGTCTGATCACAGGAGCCTGGGTTTTTAAAAACGCTCAGCGTTGAGACAAGTTTGTTCCCTGTCAGACAATAGTTTAATTGTCAGAGAGTTCATTTGCATACAGCAGTGTGGAGATTGGTGTGCACCTCCGTGCAGTCAATCAGGGAATTGCCTTCCCAAATCCCAAACTATCATCCTAAAATCTTCTCCCTAACACTAGGGGTCACTCAGCCACACCTCACTGAAGACTGCACGTGCTCAGAACTGCTTTTCTCCTTGGCAAGGCAGGGTAGAACCACAGTGGTTTGTGTCTAGACAGTCTCACAGCCTTCAATGAGTTGCTCCTCTGCCTGGGTCTCATGGAGAGCCCAAACTGCCAGGCATTATCAGAGCATTCCTAACAGGAATCAACAGGCTCAAAAGCCCTGGAAGAAGCACTGCTGACTACTGCTTTGTGCTGGCAGCCACCTTGGTGTTTATAACATAACCTTTAGGTTAGATTACTTATCTAAGCACTGGAAAACTTAAGTGCTCATTTCCTAATTTAGCTTGGTGCTACTTTCATCTCCTAGGAAATTTGTTAGTAGTATCCAGGCTGTAAGATATTTGGCACAGAAATACCCCACACTTTATCCTGATTTTGGGCAACACCTGCAATAGCAAGGTCAAGCTGAAAGAAAAGTCATGGCCTTGGTGCAGACTAAGATCCCTTGGGAGGAGCATGCTGGGTGTCGTTCCAAGGTCTCTTTCCAATGTCACCTATGACATTTTGCACTGATGATAATTTACTTGAGGACAGAGACATTCCAGCATGCATGAAGTAGCTATTAGGAATCCCGATTATTTCACAGAGTGCTGTAATTATGATGATGGAAAATTGAGTTGTCTGGTTTGTTCCTCATTTCAGTTTCTCTCCCCAACACTGCACAGTTTTTTCCTTGTCCATTTCTCTGCACAGTCTAACCACAGTGGCTCCACAGGATAGAAGGTTACTGTCTCACAAGAAGTGATACGTACAGTAATTTGAATTACTTCAGAAAGGGGAGGAAGACTTTTCCTTATATAAAATGGTATGTATATCTAGCTTGGGCTTCTTTAATCTAGACTTCTACAGCTGAGATAGTTTCCTCAAACTCCCTTGACAAACAATGGAATTAACTGCAGCTACTTTGGGATGTGAAAAATTATGCCCAAATACTTCCTTTATTTTCTCAACTTGACAATAAAGGCAGCTGAGGGAGACTGGCTCAGCTGTTGATGTGAACAGTACTAATATTAAAAGCTTGGTGTGCATCTCACCCTTCACATTTTGCAGGACTTTATTTTATATCACTATTTGAGATGACCCAAGACAATCAATCCAGGTACCTCTGAACTGAGGTAAAATTGGATTCAGCAAGAGATCAGATTTTACTCTGATGTAATTTCTAGTCTTTAAATATATTCTCTCATTTTCTTCTAGAAAGTCTAGTCAACAGATACCCCTCTCGCTGTTTCTGCTGGTGAGAGACTAAAGCATGATTATGATTGATGACTCTCTTTCCCAAAGAATTGGTATTGCATCTGCTGAACTCCTGCTCAGAGGAGGACAGAGCTCATAACAGGCTGAAAGCTTCTGAGCTGAAGGCTGCCTCTTCAGGAATGCTGACACATGCTACACTAATTCACAAGAATGTGAAAGCAATCTCCAGAACATGACAATTCAATGACTGGCTGCAGTTAGCAAGTGATTGGGAACATGATCTAAAACTCCAACCTCCCATTTATCTCAGGCTAACTGTTGAAAAAACACTTTTCAGACTTTATGAAATGCAGGCATGCTCCACAAGCATTTAGGCAGGAATTTCTTGGCTTTAGCCCTTGGACAAACCTGTAGTTAAAAAGTTAAAGAAAGCTTGTTAGAGAAATTAATAACACTAATTATTTTTGGCCATGCATGTGTGTGTGTAGACAAAAAGATATCCATGTTTTTTTAATCTGACAGCCTCATGCCAATTTAGCTACATATACCACAATTTGGAGTTTCTAGTGACTTTGTCTTTCACTCAAGACCACCTGGTCAACAGCACTGTTAGCATGGCCATGATGGGTTCATAGAATGAGAGAATCACAGAATTGTTTAGGTTGAAAAAGACCTCTAAGATTGAGTCTAGCTGTTAACCCAACACTGTCAGCTCCACCACTAAGCTACGTGCCTGATGTTTTATGAACACTTTCAGGGATGCCGATTCCAACACTTCTGGTCAGCCTGTTGCAGTGCTTGACCAGCCTTTCAGTGAAGTTGTTCCTACTATCTAAACTTCTGGTTGTAAAAGTTTCTTTGGACAAATTAATATGGATTTAGTAAAACAACTCATGGTATTTTTGCTGAAAGTGTTGGTCTGAGGAAGGAATAGTTCAAATACCCCACAGCATCCCCTGTGAAGTCTTTACTCCAGGTCATACACACTGCTGCCTCTTGGCACATCCCTACGGAGATTGTATCTGAGCAGAGGGTGAGACCATGGGATCCTGCAGCCAAACTGCTTCCTCATCTTCTGCTTTATCAACATTTAGACAAGTTGCTGCTTGACAAGTTGCATTTTCAATAGCGCTTAGGGACAGATTTGGGGGGCTCACAGCTGGGGCTATGTTTTTAGGACTGCTCCATACCTATAGTGCACCCAAATATTTAAAATGTTGGGCTCTACCTTATTTTACTCCCACATGAAAAAGAGTGAAGAATCCATACCTCCAGGCTAAATAATGAGGAAAATGTCTAATGTTGAAAGGGAAAATGTTGCAGACCTGTAATTTCTAACAAGAAAACATGAATTCATTTACTATATCTTTCACAGACATCTACCAAGCATTGGGGTTTTCTTGTTTATTTGGGGGCTTGGTTTTGGTTTTGATGGTAATATCAACAATTAGAAATAAATAAATATAAATGTTTCAGGAAATAAAACTAATTCTGGATAATAAACTTCTTCCACATGTACATTTGCACACAAAAAAACAGCAAAATTATTTTGGCACAGAGCCCAGGACACAGTCACTTCAAATGGACAAGGACAATAATCTCATACTAAACATCTCTTTTTTGGGTTTTTTGACCCAGAGGTTCTCTTTTTATACCATCCCTGGATTTTCTTTCTCCTCCTTCCTCATTCTTTCATTTTTCCATGTTTTGGCAGAATGTCCCAAGGGCTGTTCTAACCAGTGCCAGGCTGTTATTCCTATTTGCACAGGAGAGGAGCTAATCCTGTAGAGCTTCTACATACAAAATTGAAATGAAAGCTTTGTGCTAATCATTTCCTTAATGAGCAGACCTGAGCTCCACATGGGATAGTTGTATTTTTCCAGTCAGGGATGTAAACTAGTTTTGAAGTTTGGACATTTAAGAGCAGTTGAACATCTGATCAGATAGGCAAAAGATTTGCAGCCCAAAAACCTCCCAATTCAACTCAAAGTTAGCTATTAGCAGTTTCCAATTAATTCCATGGCTTGAGTTGGTTGAATTCTCTGAATAAGCAAAATAAACCTCTAAATTTAGAACTCTTTATATTGAGCTAAATTATAAATATTCCCTTTAAAACTGATTCTGATGACAATGAAACACTTAAATCTTTCAAACAACACTAATTGAAAACTCATTTTCAGTGAAATTATGAGTATCTCCATAAAAATCAAGGGTATAAATTGCAATCTAAATGGAGTATTTCACTTGATAACTTTTTTTTTTGCATAGGGTCTTATTCCAAATATCAGCATTTCTTGATATTTAATTATGCAATTAGGCTGGTTTTGAATAGAAACATTGAGTGTGAGTGTTACTTACTCTACTGGCACATACTGCTTGGGTTAAAATCTTGGTGATGGAAGACACAAAAAATGAGATGAGAAGGAGATCAAATGCTGATCTTTGTAAAACACTGCACTGGCAGTGTGTTTGTAGTGACAATGACACAAAATCTGTCATTCAGATATAACTTTGGGTGACTTCTTCCTCAAGGGTGTTATGGGTTTAGCCAGGTGGGCCTAAATTTAGGCTTTAAAGTTCAGATTAGGCCTGGAATTGTCAGCTGCCTTGAGCTGGGCTGAGCTAGCTAACAGCTGACTTCTTCTAGCCAATAATATTGTATTCCATACCATACTACATCATCTCAAAAGAAGTAAAATCCAGTGTGTGGGAGTGGCTGGGGCAGTTGCTTCACAGCTGTGGTCCCAGCAAGACACACCGTGCTGTCCCAGGAGGGACGGGGAGGCCCAAGCCCACAGCACCAGCTCACCATCATGTTATCTTAGGGAAGTAAAATGTTTGTTCTTAGTTCTTCTCTTTGCTTAAGTCTGTCTTTGGGGAATTGACTTCTTTAGAATGATTTGTAGTTAAAATGGTAAAATTTGTGCTTACTGGAGAGTGAGAAGTTATTTCTTGTTATATATAACTTGTGTTAAGTGTGTGCTATATTGTAGATTTCTCTTAATTTTCTCTTTTCTGTATAAATACATGTAGTTAGTTTCAGCATAAACTAGTTTGGAAGGTTTTTTTTCCTCTCTCTCTTCTTCCCTTTTCACTCTGTCTTGGACACTCGGCGTTTTGCCAGCTCAACCCAAGACAAAGGGAGACTTTCCTGAAAAAGAAAAAAAAGTCAGAAGACTTCCTGGGATACAAATTCCAAAGGGAGTTTGCTCTAAGAAAGTCCAAATTTGACTTCATTTTTCATGTGAGTCTGACTGTTATCTCGGCCAGTGGCAAACTAAGACAATGCTATATGCAAATTTTTGTAGGGTCATGGGATAATTCCACTGGTAATTGTCTGGTCCAACATCCTGGTCAAAGCACAGCCAGCTATGACCTTCCTTTATCTGTGTTATTTCCAAGTTCTGAAAGTAGGAAAATCACCATACCTTTTCACTATAAACTTCCCTGTTTCTTCTGTTCTGATCTTCAGGTTGATACCAAATCATGAACTGCACAGGAAAAATATTTGCTTAAGCAAACAACATAACAACTTGGTGTCAAAACTTGACATATGCTGAGTAATTCCTTGCAAATTTTGCAGATACTCATTGGTTTTGAAGATCCTTTACAAATCCTTAGCCATCTGAAAAGTTGAATGTTGTCTGGAGAGTGCCATTACAAGAGCAAACTTATTTCAGGTCCTACTTCTCTATGATTCTTAATCACACAGAATCAAAGATTTGATAAGGTTGAAAGGGACAACTGGAGGTCATCTAGTTCAAGTTCCCTGTTCAAGCAGAGTGCTTTCCTAGAGCCTTTCCTCAGGACTGTGTCCTGGTGGCTTTTGGATACCTCCAGAGAAGGGTACTCCACAAACTCTGGGAAAATGCATCCAAAGGCTATACATCCAAAGGTTTCCATTCCAGTCAAATGTAAAAGTTGCCCACCCTGTGAGGCTCTGAGACCCTCAGGAGTGGCTAGTCACAGAAATACAGGAGTTTGATCATTTATAATTCTAAAAAATATTAAGGTATCAAAGTTCTAGTTTTACATCTTCACATCTGGGTTTAGCCATAGAAAGGTGTCATTCCAAAAATCTCAAAGCCCCTCAGTTAAACTGATGGACATTGTTATCAAAGGCATGCTCAGTCACAGAAACACACCACAAAAAATAGATATGGAGACTCATTTATTGAAGGAGTTCACAGTAGCCTGGGACACACTGCAACAAATACTGAGGAAAAGTAATAAATACAGGGAGTTTTATATAAAGAAAGTTATCACCATGAGCATGAAGATAGAAATCATTTGAGGTTTTTTCTCTCTTTTTGCTAGGAAGTGGAACCTTGGAAGCTCAGTTTCACCTGGTTCATATCTTAAATCATGTCCTCCTATATGGTCACCACCACAATATGAAATCTGTGTCTGGTCATGCTACAAAGTATTATACACAAAAAGCATTCCTTGCACAATGGAACTTGTCATTCAAGTAGGAGTTTACAATGCAGATACAAAAGTCTAATAATTAAAGAATGAAACAAAAAACAGAATAAAAAATATTCTGTCCATATGCCTTGTCCTAGAAGTAGAACCACTGAGTGCACTAGACCCAGACTACATTGCCAAATAAAAAAGCAATCTCAGGGTTTGGGAGTTGGGGTTGTTGTTTCTTTTCTGGCAAAAATGTGTATAGTTTTCTTTTGTTTTCTTTTGTTTTCCCAGTTCTGTGCACTGCCATCTGCAATATCCTTCAATGGCGGAACAAGTTTGTAGGCTGAGCAGTTTGTAGCTTGTTTTGATTTTCAAAAGAAATCTCACATGTACACAGTACGAGTTGGTTATTTTCCTTTCCTTTTCATGTGTTTTTGTCAACACAATTGTAATTCAGAGGGGCTGGATTATTATTTTCTATTAAGTTCTGAAACCATTAAGCAAGCCTGCATGTTATCAACTGCTCAATAACTCTACCTCGTGTTTTTTCCCCATGCTAACAGGTTATCATCCTGCCATGCTCTGTGCTTTAGATTCAGTCATCGTTAGTGCACAGGGAAAGCCTGCAGCAACCAAGCGGGGCATTCCTTCAATCTGTATTTAACAGTTAATTGCAAACCTGTTCCTTGAAGTACTGCCACAATTCCTTGCTTCACTGCAAAGTCTTTGATATCAACCTACTGCTTTTGGAAAGATTACAACTTCTGCACTCGGTTACTCTGGTCAGATGTGCACAAGAACATCAAGTATGACAGTAAAATTGCTTTCTCCAGTGCGTGTGAACCCAACAAAGCTCTCAATTGCTGTGTCAGATATGCTTCAAACCAGTGCAGCCCTGCAGGGCAGGCACTTTGGGGAAATGGAAATTTTCAACAAGGAAGCTGAATTTATGGGTGGGAGGGGAGCAGTCAAATTGAGAGGGCACCCAGGAAGAGGGGTATTTCTCACATAGTTTGCCAGAATCTTACTCCCATCAAATAAAGATCTGTTCTCCCTCCAGTAGCTTAGCATTGAGTATTGTTGTCATTTCCAGCAATGTAAATCCAGAATGGCACCCTAACAGTGAATTCATCAGGACTTTAATCCAGATTTAAAACTTCTCTTAAGAAAGAAAGATGACACACATTGAACAGAAACTTAAAATGACACTCTCCAACTAAGTTGCTCAAGCTAATAACCTATCAATAGTGAGTTAAACCCAGAGTGCACAGAGTGCAGAAACAAAAGCTATCAATCACATACACAGGAGAGCTGTGCTAAAGGAAATGAAGGTTTACACGACTTAGAATCATAGGAATAGTTTGGATTGGAAGTGACCTTTAAAGGTCACCTATTTCCCTCCCCCTACAACGAGTAAGGGTATTCTCCACTAGATCAGGTTGCTCAGTGCCTCATCCAGCCCGACCTTGAACATTTTCATGGATGGATCATCTACCACCTCTCTGAGCAACCTGTGCCAGTGCTTCACCACCCTTACTGTAAAAAAACTTCTTCTTTATAACTAAACTAAATTGGCCTTCTTTTAGTTTCAACCCATTACCCCTTGTCCTACTACAGGTTCTGCTAAAAAGTCTGTTCCCACTTGCTATATTGTGCTAATACTTGGAATCCCCTAAATGGGCTTAAAATTATTGATCTTTTGTACAGTCAGATTTGTCTAATTTGAATGCCTTTAATACCTCTAGCTCTTCACTAATATTTTAGTGGAGTCCATGTCAATGTTAATGCATTGCCACAAGTGTGTCTATAGTCTGGCATTACAGAGTTGTGCATAAATGCATAAACTAACTAGGTATTGATTTGCTCTTTCTTTTCTGGAAAAGGAGTATGAGCAGAGTGGGGTCAGGAAATGCTGACTGTATTGGAGGTTTTGAAATATCTTTGGCTCCAGGCAGTCTTACCTTACACCTGGGTATGGTCCAGGGTTTGCACTGGCTGCAGATGAAGATGATGGTCCATGGTGATTCTCTTTTCTTTGCAGACTCATCTATAATTTTGAATAGTGTTTGACTAGGAGGATTTCCTTGTAAATCTGCAACATCTCTATGTTCTCCATGTGAGTGCTCCACCACTTTTTGTGGAGTGTGGGAAATCATTTATCCATCCACACTCAATGTGTGTTTATACAATAGAGTCCAGTTTTGTTTTTTTTTATTCTAGGCTAGACATGCAAGGTCCTACTTCAACCTGGAAATCAAAGACCATTGCAGGGAGGTTGGAACTAAATGATCCTTAAAGTCCCTTCCAGCCCAACCCAACCCAACTTATAGTAGGACAGGACAGGGCAGGACAGGGCAGGACAGGACAGGACAGGACAGGAGCGGAGTGGAGTGGAGTGGAGTCCAGGGATAACATGAAGACTATCAGGATTGAGGTTCAGAACAGGAAGCGAAGGAAAAATTCTTGCAGGTTTTAGAAGAAGCAGCTGGAAAGACCATCCTCCTACACCTGTACTAGAAGAACAAATGTGATACTAAATGCTCAGCAGCAGTTTTATATTACAAAAACTTTAAGCTCTGAAGAGGCACCTACAACCATCATGTATGACTATTTGCAGCAGACAGTCTAAAGAGCTTAAATAAGGAGTGGGCATTTTTGTTTTGGAACCTGAATTCAAATTATTCTGTAGTCATCAACACTTTTCAATTTGTCTGCAGCCCAGTTCAATTATGACTATCAGAATGATATATATTCAGTATCAATTTTAGTGATGTCATGTATTTGAATAGCATCACCTTCTACATGCTGGGATTGTATCCTTCACTTTAGGAACTTTTACAGAAAATGGTCTTATGCAGAAAATAATCTTCTTGTGGTTTGGAAGTCTTTTCTAAATCACCATTTTCCAGAATTTCTATGGATTTTTTTTTATGCACATATTAGTGAATGCACTGTGTAGATACTCAACTTTTGAACCTCATTCCTCAGTTCCACACATATATGATTTGCCTACCTGTCTGTTAACCATGATTCTTACACCCAAGCACACTTTTCTGAGATGTTTAAGCAGGACTAAGCATTTGTGTTATCAAAGTGTGGTGAAAAGGCTCTGGGTATTAAACCTGCACGCTTCCTGCAATTCTCCCAATAGCAGCTTGCATCACTTGAAGAACTCACTCAGACTTCTTCCTCATACAAGTGAATTATTTATTTAAAGGCCTAGGATTCCAACAGCTGCTTTAATAAAATGAAGCTAACCTCTACAAACAGTGATTCAAATACAGTTGAGTAATTTTTGCTGTGTTTCAGGCTATATTTACATGACTAGTGGTACTTGCTGCAGTGCAAGTAAAGGATAATATTTCTTCATTACTTCTTATACTCATGTATGAAACCACAAATTGGAGGAACACCAAAGAATGTTTTCATAGAGCTTCATGCACATTAATCATTCTAGAGACTTCAAAGAATTGCATGTACAATGTTATAAAACTGAGAATAGAAAGACCTGAACTAAAATCTTTGAACTGAACAACTTGAAGTGTTGAGAGTGCGTTAAATAAAAAAATGGATTCAGATCTGAAATTTTCAAATTTTCCCTGCAAGCAAAGCCTAAAGCCCAGTAACAAGTTAAGCCTGAATTTGGGGAAGTTTAAAGGCCACTTTTAAATCTGGGGGCTTTGCTCATTTCTGGAATACACAAGTACCAAGATGAATACTGCAGGTTAAAGAATTTTACCTTTGACAGGAGCAGGTCTGTTGCCAAAGCACCTTTGCTGTTGGCAGTATAACTACAACAAACATTGAAACCAATTTATCATCTATGGCTTTGGAAGTTCAATTTAAAATCATATAGTCTTTGGCCTGCCTTTTGTCTCAGGATATGAAAGAAAAAGATCTCTTCCATTACTCCTCACAGAAGAATGGTTTGTTTCTGCAGAACAACTGACTTTCCAATTTTCCACATCAGGACTTTATTCTCTTTACTGCTGAGTTTACCATACAAAGTCACAAACATATTCATTTCTCTTTTGCTAGCAATTAGTTCTTCAAGACATAGGCAGATGTTACTCTTTAGCTGTAGCCTAAATATATGAGCTCCTATTTGCCATAAGATGTAATAGATCATGTTCCACATACAATTTTCAAATTACTTCAAGCCTTAATCATAATAAAGACTCAAGAGTTAAAGTTCCTTTCATCTACAGATTATTACTGAGCATTTCTAATAATCTAGTTAAGGTTGTATGAAAAGCACAGAAAGAGACATGAAACAGAGTTCTCATTTTTTTCAATACCAAAGGAAGGAAAAAGAGAAATCCAACAACACCACAATTTTTCTGTCCCTTTTTGCTTTAACACTGAGTGATTTTCTTTAAAAGAAAATAGTTGCAAGCGGCTAGGAAAGCTATTAAATGTTGGTCTTCTTTTCTATTTCACCTGTGAAATACCACACAGAGATTTTAATCTTTGCTTCAGTGTTTTTCCCTTAATTCATTTGTTTACATGGAACTAAAATTCCTTTGATCCAAAGAAAGAAAACTACAGCCACAGTTTACTTTTTAAACGTTCATTTTATGCCTTTAAATAATAACTGTACAGTTTGAGTTCATTGACAGGCTGGTGGTATGGCTTGATAATTGCATAGTACCCATCAATAATTACCATTGCCAATGACACATTCACATCCCACCCCAAGGACATGTAGGGGAGAGAAAAAAGGAAGCTGTGAGCCAGGGACAAAGGAAAGGAGGCAAGAGGGGTGGAAAGTGATTCCCAGCAGGTGGGAGATTGTGTAAGGGCTTTGTCTAAGCTAAAGATGCAACAGAACTTGTCCCTTCTGCAATTATTCTCATTTTAGATTAAGTGACGTGAGCCAACAGGCTGGATATTGGCTCATGGATCAAGAAACTGATCCTTGAGCTGGGACACGTGGGTTCATGAGAAATGTAGCTGTGGCCAAAAACTCAAGAGGAAATGCTGGACATGACTCATCTAACCAACAATTCCTCTAACTTTGCAAGAGCATAACTTAGACTAACTGAAAGTCGAAGTGACACAAACACATTTCAGTATTTCTGACCAAAGCACTCAAGAGATTCTTTTTTCTTCCCCAAAATGTGACATTTTGTCTCAAACCAGGCAGTGAACAAATGTTGACAAAGTGGAAATTTCTCTGTGTGGAAATTCCAGCTTCGATTCAAATAATCTATATTTGGCTAGAACCAGCAGACATTTCTTAGTTATTTATCATTGTTTATATTCAAGATGACCTTTCCAAACAGACATGAAAATATTTGATCTCTGCTATTTAGGTCTTGTATCATATTATAACTTAAATTCTTAGTTAATTTAAACTACTCGCATATATAAAAATAAAAATAAATAAAAATACTGATGCTTATAAAATGAAAGTGTTTGCACTCATCTATAATGAATGTACAAAAAGCTGTGAAATATTTTATTTTATTCAAGAGGAAGAGAAGAGAGAAATTAAGGCAGATACCATCCTCAAAAAAGATTTAACTGGGAAATTTTCAGGGCTCTGAAAAAGATTCTAAACACAAGACTGAAAAAGTGACTGATAGGTAAAAAGTGATTAATTTCTGCAACAGAAGGGGGAAAAAAATAGGGAAAAGGTTGTCTATTCTTCTTCAAATCAGCTTAGTTATGTCATTTGGACTCCAAAATATCTGGCCCATGGGAATCTGAGTGTTAAAAAAATTAAAATGTGACATTTGTGTCATTTTTCCTCAGTTTCTCCATTTGTAAAATTGCCCAAATGCATCTGGTGTGCTGTGCAGAGTGTATGGAAAACTTTGGAGAATAAAACGCAATTATTATTTTTTCTCTTATGTTCCTTTTCTCTAAACAACTGTCTTTCATACATCTTGGTGTATTATTCAAGCCTCCCCCATCCCCATTCTCTGCTCTACAAAAAAAGTTTTACAACCAGCCAAACTTCTCCATAAGTGCAAGCTCTTAAAAAGTCTCGTTTCCTTTGACCAATCCGTTTAAATGAAGAGATGGGTTAATAAGCCCTTGTCAGGACTAATGTTTAGGAACAAATCCTGCCCTTCCTTAGAAAAACTCTTTGGAAATGAGACGAGCCATCACCATCACGCAGAGCAGGACCCGCACTGGACCCCCCTCATTTCCCTGCCTGCTCAGCAATCCACATTTCTCCATAGCTTTGCTCCACGGATTGGAAAGGCTGAGGCTTAATGGCCTTTCATTGCAAACTTCCTTTCAGCACACAGCCCAGCAATTAGTCCCCAGCCATGCTTCACGACCTCTGGCTGCCTCACCATGGGCTTTGATCACAACTTTGCTCGCTGACACACATCTAATAACCCACCATGGCACCAACTAAGCTATCAGGTCCTAATTTATGCCTCACCCCACATCCTAGGCCAAATAGGGGGTGTAATTAGCTATTATACCAGCCATAAGTTTGACCTGACCTCCCGTTCTGAAGCCAAGCAGGCAAAAGAAAAGAGGAAAGCTACTGGAAGTGAGTTTCATGGGTCTCTGGGAAAAAAAAAAAAAGAATAAAAGAAAAAGCCAAAATCCACCCCTTCAGATTTCCACTGACCATGTAGTACCATCAGCAGTAGAAATTGCATGATGAGTACCCATGTCCTGGAGATACCTTTCTCATTTTAGTAGAAGACAGTTCCTATAAGATCATGTAGTTCTCCATAGACATGAGAAGAGTCAGATGAATGAAAAATGCTATGAAGACCAACAATTTTCTATATAAATAAATGAGATGTGGAAAGAGATGTCAAACACAAAGGCTTCTTCTGAGTTCCACCATTTCTGGATTTCAGAGTTACTTCTTTCTCCGTACTGTTTCTGACTCTTTTTTTTCTTAGGTGACAAAACTGAGAGGTGGCATCAAGAAGAGGAGCAAAAGCAATTTGATTTCAAGTCCCTTTTTTCCAGGCTGAAATGAAATGTTGCAGCTCTGAGACCTTGGAAAGGATGTTTATTCTACTCTAAATAAAACTGAAGTGTATTTTTAAATGAAACATCACCTCAAATTACTTTGAAAGCATCCAAATAAAAAACATTTACATTTTTTCCCAAACCCCTTTTCCATTTTCCTACTGATTTTTTTTAAATTTTCCTCCATTGAAACAAATCTCTTTGATCAGCATGAATTCACAAAACATTCTAGTCAGCCCTCTTGTACAATTTCAGTGGGAAAAATTCTTATTTGGATCAACCCTTCTCTCCACTGGAGCCACCTCTCCAGAGGTGAGACAGAGGGGAGCAGGTTTTCCCGCTACCAAGGAAGAAGCAGGACAGTGTGGATCACGCTCTCATCTGGAACCCCTGCCATTACACAGATACCCACCGGCCAGAGCAAGAAGAATGTTCAGAATGTCTCTTATCCCACTTGGAACAGAATGAATGCTCTGTGAGCATCCTATCTCCCTGTGCCTCTAGTTGGGGCAATCTCTATATCCCGCTCGTAGGAGAGGAACGTGACCTGCTACATCCAGTGTTCCACCCACAGAGCAAAGTCCCTTTGGCACCAAATGTCAGACCTTGGCATGGACACATAAAATTAGAAAAACGCTGGATGTTTTTTTAGTATCTTTAAGCGTGGGGAAGAAACTAGAAATAAGGAGCACCATTGGCCATGAGCTGGCAAGTTGTATGTGTTGTGTTAACTAGCAGGTGCTGAGGTTTAGTGTTGTTTTATTTCAGCTACATTGTAGACCACCAGTGATTTTTAAAAGACGTAGGCAAATTGAACTGCCAAAGAGTTTACCTGACTACTTCTCTGTCGCATCATGGAGGAATGAAAACAGTTGTTTTACATGTGTTCATACCCCAAAACTCCAGTCATAACTGTTCTTTCCATTTGTGCTGCCAGTTCAGAGAAACCAAAATGATTTCTAAGCCCTAAGACAGTCTAAAATAATCTAAGTTAACATATCAATGATGCACAGAGGTTTTGATGTGTCATTCCTCTTTTAAAGGACTAATTTATTTTTTTTGTGGAATTTAAAAAGGTATCGTATAAATTTTTATGAATTTCGTTATAATATAGGTTAGAAGGAAAAAAAGATGGTAAAAAATAATTATCAAAGAAACCATGGGCATGAATGTGAAAAGTGATTTATCTTTTCATAACTGCTCTGTGTCTTTGGTGTTATATTTCTACATTTTATTCCACTTACAAAGAATTCTAATTTTCACATGTGAACCGTTATACACTGGGAGAACATCAAGTTTTGGAGTTCAGGCCTGCACCTATCTGTGAAGAGTCATCAAGGACATGGTCTCATAATCCCATCTGACCTAAAATTGGTCTCATCTACTCCCTGCAAACTCTTTAGAGAACAGCCTGAAACCTCTTTCATGACTTTTCTGCCAGTGGTGTTGCATGTTTGGACTATGCAGCATCCTGGAGATACTGCTCCTGATGTATTGAGGAATACGATGACAGGTTGTGTTGGAAGAACTCTGAGTACCTGAAGTACAATTATGTTCTCAGACCACTGCAGTTCAGTTAAGCATCTCCTTTCTTGCCCTTTCTGGCATTAAACAGTACCTCCTTAGGTCCCTGTTCTGATGGAGTGGACAATCCCTAGATGGAATAGAAAATCATTTAGGATCCAATTCACACAGGAGGTCAAAGTTTCCAGACAAAGAGCATTCTTCTGGCATGCAATACCCCCAGAAGGATCAGAGAGCTGATCTTCAGGAAATACCTCTGCCAGCGCTACCAGACTCATTGACCCCAGACAGCTGTAGCATTTCTCTTTCAAGGGAGATCCAACAGTCCAAACAAGAGGAAAAGTTTCATCAGAGCTTAACAGAACACTGTGAGGAAGCAATTGCAAATTTTAGAAATCTGAGTTCGGTCAGTGTTATTTGTCCAGGACTAATCTGGCTGGGAAAGAGATGTGGTATCTGGAACACCCCATGTCTCAGCTTTGGAGAGGAGAAACATAATGAGGGACAGGGCAGACGCCCTTGGCCTGTTATCCAGAGGTGACTGGAGCAGTTTGATGGCTTAAAAAGCATAACTTTTAAACACTGTTGGCCTGAAATTATTATTTTACAGGATATACGTTAAAGGAGTTGGAAGGGACCCACAAAGGTCATCGAGTCTCTTAAGTGAGTGACCCAGAGAAGGATCAAACCCACAATCTTGGTGCTGTCAGCACTATGCTCCAACCAACTGAGCTAATCTCAGAACGGTATTTGTTACTGTTCCTCCAAGAAGCCTTTAAGTCAGTGCTGATAAAAACATAGTAATGGTAAAAAGAGCACAGGAGAAGTGAATAATGAAAAAGGGTAAATTATGATCTGAACCATTTAACAAGGATCGGAGCAAACAGGATGTTACACTTTGCTAAAAAATAGATGATGGACAAAGAGGGGGACAGGCATTCTACCAAAAAAGCATATAACAAGGTTTGAAAGACAGAAGTGGAAGCGAAATAAACATAAACTGGAACAAATGAGAGTAATTAAATATTGGAACAACTCATTTTGCCACCAGCCACTTTCAGATCTAGTCTGATCTCTGCTGCAAAGTTGGGATCTAGTGAGATTAAAGCAAGAATAACTTCAGAGAGGTCCTTTGGCCTTTAGCAGTTGATGGGTCAAAAAAGATGACAAAATAAGCCCTTTTGGTTTTAAAAATTGCTGAGCTGATAGTCTCACCAAGACATTAACAGTTCTAGGCATTTGATGAGCAACACAGCCACCGTGAAACGGATTAAATGCCTATTTTTTTTAAGACAGCATATAATTAACTTATGGAATGTGTTGCCATGGGATGTAAGAGGAGCAAGTATCTCAGATTCATGTTAAGTACTACATACCTATTTGTATAACCACTTAGTTAAATGGTGATCCAGACAAATTCCCCTGTATCAGAGCATTTGATTAGGTAAACTTAATTTGGTTCTTTTTTAAGCATTAATTATTTTCTTCTTGATGGACAGAGAATATCTTGTTCCCATTGCTCTGCTGGGAGATGATAATTGCTAATTTCTGTTTCACTGTGCCAGATGTTATTGCGATTTTCACAGCTCCATTTAGAGACTATTTCTTTGCTCCAAATGGTTTGGTCTCCAAGGAGGATGCCTCAGGCCAAAGGTGCAGAGCAAACATTTTTGAAAGAATCATTTCCTTGAAGATGTTTCGGTTCCATTTTACAGAATAAATGATGACCTCGTACATGAAAAGTATCTGGATTCAAGACAAGAGCAAACCTGCAACTGATAAAACTATTCAGAAATATCAAAATTTCAGGTTCAATTAGACTATTTAAAAAAAAAAATGCCAACAATTATACAGACTTACATGTTTACCTTTGCTCTAGACCCTAATTTCTTCTTAGCTATTGAAGGACAGCTTGCTTATATAGTGGTGATTACGGCTCATGGAACAATCTGCTTTAAACAGGAATCACCATATAATAATTATAGGCTTGTTTCTGCCACCTCATAATCAAAGCCCTGGGTAAATCTTTATTGTGAAGCATGATCTTATATTTAAAAGGTATTTAATTTGAATATTAGCATGGTTGTGTTTTGGGGAAGGCCTTTGCCTAATATTTCCCAGTAACATCTTACATAATCCAGTTTCAAAGCCTCTCCCTCCTTTATGAAGTTATTTACCCTCAGTTATTTCCTATCAAACTCACTGATGGTCTGAACACCTATTTCACACTATAATCACTATTAAAAATAAAATAAAATAATTTTTAAATTACATTCAAAGGGGCAATTGTCTACCTAAATAAAGTGGTTTTTTTTATATGCAAAACTATGAGGCTGAATCTTTTTTTTCCTTGAAAAGTATTTGTATCAAGAATTGCCTGATTTTTAGTAAGATACTTCCAAATGAAATATTTCCTTTTGAACTGCTGTTTTGAAGCATTCAGATTAGGTTGGGTTGGGGTTTTTTTTGTTTATTTGTTGAGGGGGTTTTTCTACATTTGATGAAAACTGAGGTTTACAAAGCAAAATACCTAGAGGAGAGCCACTGTTTCCTAGAACAGAGAAAAGATTTCCTAAGATGGAAGAGCAAAAAGGCACTTTCTTGAAGTGAACAAGTTCTTTTCTAGTGGGACTACACAGCAATTTTTTTCAGCGTTTTGTAATCAGAAATTCCAGTAAGCTTAGTTGTAGTAACAGGGACACTTTTTTTTCCCTACACATGGTACAGGACTCAGTTTCTCAGTGAAACTCTGAATGTCAGCACTGAGGTTTTCTATTTTTGGCACATCTATCTGGGCTCCATGTATGGCCACTTTGACAAGGGGTCTGTGTGGCTACTTTCTTTGTTTCCTCTCTCAGTAAATATCCTTCAGGAAAGATCTTCCTCTTCAACCACCTCGAGAGGTCTGAAACCATTTCAGATTTGGTGAAGTGCCATTCCAAGTGTTTCCCCATTTTTTAATCTGCCTGAAAAAAAGCTTTGCAGGGAAGAAAACTGCCACCACCTTATTCTGGTCCCATATTGCCTAAACACTAGTGCAGCTCCATTGTCTTCATCACAGTGATTTTTAGTGTACATTTATAATAGAATCATAGAATGGTTTGGGTCAGACAAGACCTTAAAGACTCTCTAGTTGCAACACCCCTGCCATGGGCAGGGACATTTTCTACTAAACAAAGCCCAATCCAACCTGGCCTTGAAAACTTTCAGAGATTGAGCATCCACAGCTTTTCTGGACAGCCTGCTCCAGTGTCAAATAATTTCAATTATTTACACAAATAAGGACTAAGATATAGCTGAGGTGTGAACTCTGAACACATTCAACTATACCCTAAGCACTACCTGCAATGCAGACAGAAAAAAATGTGGAGCAACTAAACCTGATATAAAAGAGGGATGAGATACTTCGTGTGCGTTAGATATGCACCTGGGGAGTAATATAGGTATATGTCAGTGTGCAGGTACTATAGAGGACTGATACACAGTGAATTTATGTCCCCTCTACTTCTCTGTAAGCCCATACGCTGAGTCTGTCCCAAAGAAGCACTGGATATTCCCGGATAAAACACAGCATTCATGAGTTCATAAAAAATTAAATATTTTAAAATAAAAGAAGACCAAGAATAAAACCTGATAGTACTTTGTAAATTATTATAATTGGAAAAAATCAGTGGTTCAAACATTGATTTTTGAAACATTAATGACCAGGATAACAGGTTCCAAAGTCTTTTCTCTAGTCTAATTTCAGCTTGCCCTGAGAGTGAGAAGCAATCTTGTTTCTAATATCAGAATCCTACTGCAGCAGAAAGGTGCTTGATGCGTGTGAAGATGTGATTATCCATAGGAAGGAGAGATCCTATGACTGTGATCGTGCTGGGGCAGCGTGCTGACTCAACAAATTGTCCCCTGCAAATTTGACAACTGCGTGGTTTGCAGTTTTGGAAATCCAAGCATCTTTCTGGGTATTAGTCTGGAGGCTATGAACAATAAAGAAGCTGCAGAGCAGTGGATGAGGGATTAGCAAGTGTGCAGAGGTCACGGTATCAAACAATATGTGAACTTCACAATTTGAGTCGTGCTTTGGTAAACAGGGTTAAGAGTTGACCAGAGCAGTTTTCCTCAATCTGTGGCTGTCTTAGAGTCAGTGTAGCAAACAGTGTTCGTTAGCTGACAGGATCCTGTGATCAGAGGTTTGTTTTGTACATAATTCTGTGCCAGAGGCAGGCTACAGAAGAGCTCAAAACCTACAAGCAGGGAGAGGTAGTAAGCACAGGCAGAGATGATCCAGGTCACTTGTTCTATGGAACTGAGATTTGGAGAGAGGAAAATAGGTCTAATAGTCTCTCTTTCTCTGCTCATTCCTGCCTATGAATCTGTGCTTGATTAATTTAACACATAGACAGGCCACCTTTATATATTTAGCTGAAGAAGCTTAAGCAGTTACTGTTTGCTACAGGGTTTTGGTACAGGCTGCTGTGACTTCTGCTGAACGACAGAGTATGTGAGTGCTTCCAGTGCACTTCAGGGCAAAATAGTAGTGGTTTAAGCAAAGCCATCTGCATCTGGGAGCTTAAATTCCAGCTATTTCTGTGGCGATGTTGCTCCTACTGTCACAGACAGAGGAGTGGGGCACAAAGGGTGGGCCTGTCAACATGCCACTACTGTTTAATACAAAAATAGGCAAAATGAAGCAGCTTTACACTTTGCCATTGCTGAAGGTTGTCAGGCATGGGGAGCTCTGACTTATGATTCAAGTGAAATTTGTCTGCATCCAACAAGGCAAACATACACTACACAAGCTGGTCCCCCTCAGTTCCCTTCCTAGTTAACTCTGAAATAGCTGATCTCTTTGGGGCCATTACTTCTGTACAAGATGAAACACATCACTTACATTTCGACATCTGGCCAGTGGTTACAAAGGGAATCCAGGCAGCCACATCCAATCTGGATTGCAGGCATCTCTGTGTGTCCCTTTTTTCACCCTCTCCCCAGTGTGCTGCTGAGCAGCTTGGTGAGTATGGGTGCAGAAATATGACAACACAGGAGAGTGAATACAAAACCTTCTGAAAGCTTTTTCCTTCTCCAACCAATTTATTATAACACGTATCCCTTCGCTGACCAAGTTGGGGTAAGTCTCCATGACGAGAAGTCAGGAATGTAGATTTATTCATACTTGCTGAAATGGTGGCACGCATCCCAAGGAAGACAAATAGCCTTTTGTGAGATAATGTGCTAACACTGTTCCACCCTAACATGCATCTGTCCTATTATCTCATGACTAATATGGACATAACCCTGCACACTTTTTATCTGACATGCGCATGTGTATGTCACCCTGATTTGTGTCTCGCTCGGTTGGGTGAAGAAGCCCATGGACTTGTGCCCAGGCAAAACTTGTTGAACTGAGATCAAAATCTGGTGAGTGTTTTTAATTCGCTGCTCGTGCCTGTTTGCAAGGAGTGGCTTCAGTTCATAGGAACATTTGCAGAAAGGCTGTTTTTCATTCAGACATTTCTTTAACCATATGTAGAAGAATTCACAGAATAAAAGTATTTGTCATTCACTGTCAACGTCACAGTGATTTGTTAGTCACCTTATTCTTTTGGCTAAAAGGGACATCTGATCAGGAAGAAACCTGCCCTGTGAGTAATCCTATACAATGAATAATGAATAGCGGATGAATCTTGTTCTTTTACAGCATTTTGATGAATGCTATAAAATTCTGCAGCATTTAATGACTAACTAGAAGTAAATAATAATCTGATGCAAACAGCATTATTACTCATTCTGCAGAGAGGGAAATTGAGGTACAGGGCAAGTCAGTGTTTCTGGATGAGAAGTCCTGGATCTCAATTCAGCAAAGCTTCTGCTAAGCTTAAACAGAAGGCAAAGAGCCCTTCCTATTACTGTACTAAGAGGTCAGTCAGGAGATTTAATTCCACCTGTCACTCTTCCACAGGTTTCCTGTTTGCGTTCATCTTCTTCCAATGAATGGTAGGCAGTGATATGTCCTTTACAAACCACCTGCTGAGCTTGTGAGAGCTTCAGGGACTGGAAAGATTTTGCCTTGGGCACTTAGAATCATAGGATACAACTCTTCCTCAGTTGAAAGGGACCTGCAAGGACCATCAAAGCTCAACCCCCGGACTTGAAGAGCTCTTACAATAAGCAGGACCTTCTCATGCCTCTGCTGCCAATGTCAGTGGTTAGGAAGAATATTTCCAAATAAATTTTGAGTTGAAACCTATTTATTTTCTATTTCTTACAGAATATCTGACTTTCACAATATCAGACCCCATGAAAGCTCAACATTTACTCTTTCCAGCCCAGACCTGAAAACTTGTGATTATGAATATTTTGGACTTTCTCTCCATAGAAACAGCACATATTGTGACCTCTCTATAGTGAAATCTAACCCCAAAAAGGCAATAATTGAAATCCAAAAAAATGGATAAACAACCAGCTCCAACTACATTCTGGACACTATTTCCAAATGTACCTCCTTTTTCAAAGCAAAACAAATCAAGAGCTTCAACTAATATTTAACAATGTTTGTGTCTTACAGAGAAGTGTTTGGGTTGCTTGACATTACTTTGCTGTTTATCTACATGATGAGAAAAGGCAGATTCCTGCCAGTGTTGCAATACCACCCTTCAGATGTTGTTGGTTTTCCTTTTACACCAGGGTGGTTCAACTCTTACAGGAGTCTCTTTGTATTTACCCCTTTGCAGCTAATGGTACAATTCTGTACAGGATTCAGCTCTGTCTTTTGGGTTTTATGGCTGAACTGTACAAACAATTCTCTCCTTTCCCAATAAAAAAAAAAAATTAATGTGCTACAAAATAAAAATGGAGACACATTATTAGAAAATGGATCCTTGACAAAAATGATGCAGCAACCACTCAAAAGTAGTGATTTCTTCTGAGCATTTTAAAAAGGTAAATCCATCAAGTCTTTTTATGAAGTTTGGTAGGTAATAAATCCAGATTAAACTCATGGCTTAGGAACTACTCTCCTGCAGAGACCCATGAGGTTCAGCTTTCCCCCAGTAAAGCTGAACTCAGCTTAAAATTCTTCCACTCTGCCATCCTCTTCCCCATCACAAAATATTTTAATCAAAATAAAAGCTTTGAATACAATTATATGAAGTTGTAACTATTTCTACCAGAAAAAAAAATCAATTTTGTTGTACTATAGTATTTTCATTTTTGTTCCCAAATAACTTTCAAATGGATTTATTTGACACAATAATTGTTTTGAAGAGGAAAAAAAAAACAACACAAAAAACCCCCAACAAGCAAACAACAACAAAACAAACCTGAAATTCCATGGTTTGACTGATCAAGCCTTTTACTATTATTTCATTTCTGTTCCTGGAAAAATCTAAGAGAAAAACCTGCTTTGTTGTGATGCAGAACAAGGACTAATTTATGAACGCTGGAATTCCTCTGAGAATGGAAGTTGCTAGCACAGGGCAGCTCTAATCAGAGCTTTCCACTCACAGCCTCTGCAACTGGGATTGCAGTGGAAGTCGTAGAAACTATATGTCAGTCCAATGCAGAATCACTCTCGTGCTGTCACAGATTCCACTCTCATCGTGATATCTGAATTTTCAAAGCTCTCATTCCAAGGTTCTTCCCATTTGCTTTGCTTTTTGCCTTCACACTCTGCAATATCCATATGCTCTAAGCATCCCCAGTAAGTGATCTCTCTACCTTTTAACAATAACACTGCAAATATTTTTATTATAATAATAATTTTAATAAGATGGCTTACAAAATGTATTTTAAAAGGCACAGGTGGTTTTTTGTTATTGACTCCATAATGCATTTTCTTAGCAATGCAACTATTTTCTTTCTAGAAAAACATTTTTTTACATTAAAATAAATATTTTAAACCCCTTTTTATATCTGCCTCTGTTCCAGTTGAAGGAAAGAGAAAATAAGAGTTTGCCATTTTAAAACCCAGTATATTTTAAGATCTAGTACAGCTCAGGTGGTTTTTCTCTTGGAAGAGGAAGCTTGATGCTCACTCAGCAGTACAGACCCAAGGCGACCTGTCTGGTGGTCATAAGACCTTATTCACCCTTAAACAGGTGTAAATCAAAAGCATAAAATAAAATCAAACCTGTGGCATTATGGCTTGAAGAACTAGTCCTGCTGAGTCTGCATTACTGCATGATTTGGCAGCAGTGACTGCTTTGCCTGCTGATGAAGACATTTGTTAACAAGGCTGAACCTGAGCAGAAGTGCTTATTTCTGGCATAACATAAATCAGACAATGAGACCTTCCAAGCACCACTCACACCTTCCAGTTCCTCCGAACTACAAGGTGACATGGGAATTTTCACCATTCATGATAAATCATTCCAGGAAGACATTAAGAGGGTTGGGATGGGGGAGCAGATGAGGGAAAAGCCAATTAATAGCTGGATTACTGTGAAATACGTACTTTTAGTGGGTTGGCTTTGATGTAGTGAATAGACTCAGGTGCAGAGAAGTGGATTTAATTGCAATGCATGGATTAAGGTACATATGGAGAACAGATTTTCTCTGTGTAGAGTAATTTCTGTTAGTTCCTTTCTGGTGTATCTTCATTTTAGCTTACTTTTTTGCTCTTCCATATGTACATATATACATACTGTATATATACACACATATATTATATAGATACTTTTCCCTGATGCTCCTAGAAATTAAGTTCAAAGTGTTGCTTGGAGAATGTTTGAGCACCTGGGACACAAATTTAGTGTAACCCAGCTGAATTACTGTAAATTAAAACATGATGTAAATCAACAGAGAGGATGATCATGTTCTGGTCATCAAGTCTCTACTGCTGTGACCAAGTAGCAGCCCTAAAATCCAAATTTATTGTGGGATTAAGTTAACTTCTCTTATTTTTAGATGTCAACATCACATCTAATCTTCCTGAGATCCCTTAACAGTCAAGAGATATTATTGATACAGCCCTTTCTACATGTTTATTTTATGATAAGGTGAACTTTGCCCTAAAAGTTACTGTTTCCTCTACTAGTCACAAAGGAAATGTAGCTCAGACAGAGGTTATGGCTACTGATGATACGCAGATCACAGACACATTCTCAGTACCTCCCACCTGATTCCCATTTAACTGCCTCAGTTGAAGCCACACCATGACCAGTTGTCCTCCAGGCCCCACAGCTGATGATGAGCTTTCTGAGATAGAGGTGAGGATTAGCTCTTTGAATACCACAGCCTGGTAGCCCTATCTGGGAAGTCAAATAACTCTGACTTCAGGCTATGAAACAGCAGAACAAACAGGCAACTTGGTTGCCTCTGTGCAAGACAACATCTAACAGACAACTGAGGCACAGGAGAGGGAGTGATGACAGAGGCTATGTCATCAGTCTTATCAAAATCCAAAAAGACTGTGAGTCATAACCCCATTTAGGAAGTAAAACTTTTCTTAATGGGCTCTAGAGTAGCTTTTGAGTTGCTGCAAGCTGTGGTGGGAAGCCACTATAGTTTCCAGTGTCCAGACACATGGAAAGTCATCTTAGACCACCTATCTGATCAAATGTCATGTTCTTGGCCCAGTGTGATGCAACCACTAAAGCTCAAGAAAATCAGCAGCGAAAAGTGCTTAGTGCCATTCTGGATTATGTACTAGTACATGATCTTGAAGAGCAGGATGTGAACTCGAGCTTAAGGAAGAATGAGTGGAGGGAAGAAGCCTGTAGGTATATCTGGTTATGATATTTTGCAAAAGGCACATGCCTGAAAGCTGCTGGCAGTGTTCATTCTTCTTTGATAAGTACTTAGGAGTGCAGAACACAGGGTACGACCATACGCAACTTCAGCTCTGACAGTATTTCTTTGTGTGGGGAATTCCCCTGGGTTTGTGTTTTTAATGGAAAACAAAAGATAAACTACTCTTGGGGAGGGTTATTGTCTTTTGACAGAATTTATTAAGCCCTCTGAAGCAAAAGTCTTTCCCTCTAGGCCTTTCCACATCTAACTGTGGAGTGAGTGGGAGTGAGTTATAGCCATATGCTATAGGAAGTAATTGAAGGAATGTCAAGAGAAGAGGCAGCAACTTTTATTTGCACTAAACCCACAAACAAATATGGTACAATAATCTGGGAAATCTGATTAAAGACTGCTGTACTCTTTATCCCAATTATACTTTGCAAGGTCTGTTCCTCTATCACCTTGCCTCTCACTTAGAACCATTTACCTGATTCACTCAAAACTGTATGACAGTGATCACCTCAATTCATACCAAGAACACAGCTGGATTCCAACAGGTCATCACAGCATCTCACTGGAGCCTCTTGTCCAAGACAAAGCATTAAATGGAGATCAAAATACATCAAACTCCACCTAAACTAAGGTTTTCATCTATTTTTTTTTTTTTGCAAATGAACAAAACATATGTATTATTTAACACACACATATATGCGATGTTCATACATATATCACATAAATGAAAATATATGTGTATTGATACATAGATATAGAAATTCTCTGCCCAGAGAAGTTGTGGATGCCCCATCCCTGGAGGTGTTCAAGGCCAGGTTGAATGGGGCTTTGAGGAACCTGGTCTAGTGGATGTGTCCCTGCCCATAGCAAAGTGATTGGGACTAGATGATCTTAAAGGTCTCTTCCAATCCAAACCATTCTATGATTCTATAATTCCATTATATCATATATGATTTTATAAATTAAGATTATATAATATATATTATGTTATCTCATAGTGATAGATGTTAGAATAATGTATTTGTTAGATTACAGATTACAGATTATATGTTATTATAATATATGATTGTCTAAGTCACAAAAACATGTACGCTCAAAAGTCTTGACCTGTTAAAGTGTGAGTGAAATGCAAGCACACATAAACAAACACATGTGAACAGCTGGACATTACAGTGTATGATGGTGCCAAAACATTTACACGTGCATGTCTGCACATGCTTTAGAATCAAAATATTCATGCTATTTATACATTTTCTCTCATCACTTGTTTGCCACAAAGCCTCTTCTGAAGGTTAAATTATTAATTTGGGGTCTGTGGGCGAGCTTAGTGGAAAAGCAGCAGCAGAAATTGTGAGATTTTAGCAAACATTAAAAAGTGTCATCTAATAGTCCATCGAACAGCTCTTGTCACACAGATAAACCTTTTATCTCTCTCTCCCAGATTCTAATCGAGGGTACAGTTTGCATGTTTCTTGTGTCACTGCAGCAACCAAATCAGCTGGGATTCCCTATGCCCTGGGAAATAAACTCATTTTGACCCAAATGAGCATTTCAGAGCCACGTTTTATCTTTTCCAATTAACATCTTGGTTATCATTTGTTAGTCAAGACAGGAAAAGTGTATTTTCTCACCAGAGGGGTGGGTATCAGAGCAGACGGTATCTGTTTGTTTGGAGGGTTCTGTATGCAGAAGAAAACCAAAGTACTTTATGGGAAATGTGCTTATAAGACAAAGTTTTCATTGTGGTTAAAAACTGTTTGAAATACTCTGAAATCTTAGGCCTTAAGAGTAAAATTCCAACATTTTTATTACTTAAGAATTCAGTTTATAACTTTCAGGATATTTTCTATTTTCCAAATGTAGTAATGGAATTCTAAAAGAAATTTTTAAGTTTCTCATTCTATCATGTTCTGACAATATCTATAAGGAATAAAAAATTGTGTCTTTCAGTCTAGCTGTGCACAATCAGTCTGGCCTGAGTTTGCATTCATAGCCAAGGGACAAATGTGACATTGTCTCAAGTTAGGGTTTAGCTCTGAAAAAGCAGAAATAAATCCTTTATGTCTTGTTTTTATTGTAAGTCTTATGGCATTGGATAATGGGTTCAATAGTCTTGTGTTTTGTATTTTTTCTCATCAAGTTTCATTCAGCTGATTCTACTTTCTAGTTTGGATGTTGTTGATAAATATTTTAAAAGAAGATCTTGGGCTATGACTATACTCACAAACTGAGCAGGGCTTGGGATTGAGGCTTCAGCTAGTTCCAGGATGATTTTCACCCAGATGACTTCCTCTGCCTTGGGCCATTTCACTTGCTTATGGGAGGCCAATAAAACAATTCCACATTTAAAATTTTCAGCATTTCTTTTTGTTGCTGTTGTTCTGCACTCTTTGAATGCTTGGGCATGTACTAATGAGCAAAACAAGCCCAAATTAGAAGGAGTGGTTGGACATCACCTGCTAAGCAACATCCCCGGAATACTCACCTGATTGTCCTCACCTCTCTTGTACACAAGAGAGAAACAGGAACTTTTTGGCAGGTTTGTGATGATATGTGTGGTGTTTGTGATGTATTTGCATGTTTACTTCCAGATGAGATGAAGTTTGGTGATGCAGCTCCCTCCTCCAACTCAAGGTTAGGACAGCCCCGGCTGGATGTGTCCTGGAGAAGGAGCTACTTACTTTTCCTTACCACAAGAGGGGATTTCCCTTCCCTTCTCTTCTCTCCAACTGATTGAAGAGGTTTTTAGGAATTTTCTTTTCCTTAAGCATTGTTCTTATTAAAAATATTTCACCACCTTAGGCCATAAAAGAAATTCTCTTCTGATCAGGCCTCCTGCCTCAAGCTACTAAATAAATAGCATCCGTTTGATGTAGCAAATGTGAAAGCTACATGTTTACTTCTTCACTTTGAAAAAAAAATAATAGCAGCTACTTTTTTCTTCCCCAAGGTTCATGTTGTTGTAAAATAAACAGATGTTGGGGGGGAGAAATGTATACGTTATAAATGTTTAAAATACTCACAGTCAGCCTGATTAACAGGCTTAACACAGGGTGATAAGGGAACAGAAGATATCAATAGTCACTGGCTTTGTTTTTGTTTTGTATTTTCTACTGTAAAATGTCTGGCATTGCAAAAAAAAAATAAAAACTGCTCTGAAAGCCAGACATCTGTTTTCAGAGCTTTAGAGACTACAAGCATGAAATGTAGTAAATATATAAGAAAAAACTCTAGCAAAGAGTCTCATCCCCCGCTCCGAACAGGAAGAGGTAAAAGAAAATCAAATCCAAGTAAAAGTGGGAAACAACTTTATGAACCAAGGTTCCTCCTTAAAGCCAATGGTTTATGTGGTTTATGTGACCCTCAGTTTTCAAACCTGAGCTTACTCTTAGCAGTTCACAAAGACCTTCCAGAGGGTCCTTATTTCCACCTCAGCATCTTCTTCTAGAGCTGCACAGAATTTAAGTCTACTCTGGTGTAACCGTGTTTTTGTGTCACTGGCCTATCTGAGCATCACATAGTGGGGGATTAAATGGAGCAATGAGTAAGATTGCTTATCTTATTTTCCCTCTCATTTTCTTCCACTCTGAGGAAGTAAAAATGAAGGCAGAAACTGAGCATCCCAGTACAGACTCCTACTGTTTCTGATCCCACGTAGCATAATAAAACCATTAGAAATTCACACCTGTCATTCAGATGGATCTGTAGCAGGTGTGACTGATGTGGGCCCAAGAATGATCATAGATATCAGTCACCTGTTGAAAGAAAAACAGCCATAGCCATGCTGCCTATATAATGTATATGGGCAGGGTGCCTGAGGGTTGGGATTATTCTGTGGGATCTTTGGCAAAATCCCACTGAAGTCCACAGGTTGCCCCAGACTTTGAAATAAGAGTCAAGACAGTTTCAAGCTCCTGGGACCCATTATTGGCATTTTTGTCACACATGCATTCATTCAGTCTTTTCCTAAGTTATTGTTTTAATATAGGCAGGCTTGAATTGTTCCACTCCTTTCCTTTGAATAATTTTTTTTTTGCTTGATTTTCTTTCCTTGAGTAGACCCCATTTATGTGTGCATTTGCTAACATGCAACTTTGCAGACATTAAACAGATGGAAATTATCTTTTTATTATACAGAACAAGTATCCAGGTAAGGTGAGCTGTACATGTTTTCAGGAAAGGGACACAACTCAGTTCCTTCATGCAGACTTATTGTTTCCTTAAATCATTAAACTGTTTAATTGTATAATAAATATTTTACCAGCTTCTGTATTATATAGGGCAATTCAGTTCAGTGATATGGTCAATTTTAATTTTAATATTTAATATATAATTATCTAGTTACTACCATTAAGCAGTTTTGCTGCTCTGGAAGAATAGGCTTGACTAAACAACAATGAAACACTCTTTATTTATTAGCAAAGTGTGAGCAAGTTATTCTTCAGCTGTAAATATTTCCTGTGTAAACCATGATTTCTAGTGATTTTTAACATGTTCTGTGAGAAGCTCAGAAAGAACTTTTAATCCTATTCTCTCCTGCTGCCTGTATTCACCATTTATCAACAACCACAGATTTTGAATGCTCTGCACTTCCAATCCACTGACAAGATGACAGGAACACACATACATAGAATTTACACTCTATAGCACAAGACCAGAATAATTACAGGAAAAACCAGAAGTTCCTGGAGAGGAGGTGAGTGAAGATGTTGGGACATAAAATCCTCAAGCTTAGACTTATCCTGCTTTTTTATACAAACAGAAGAAAGGTAAATCTGGCACCTGCCTCCCAGGAGAGTTTAAGGAAGCAAGTAAGGACTGCAGGCTAACCATGAGTATAGGTGATACCCCTGCTGATCTGTAGAGGGTTTGATGATATTAAAATGCAAAGGTCTTGAAAAAGCTACTGCTTCACCCTTTCAGAAACCAGGGAGATCTGGGGTTAAGATTCTTAATTTATGGACGTCATCCAAGTAGTTTTATAATGATTTTTACACATTCAAAATCTAACACAATTTTGTCTTCATCTATTGGTATCCAGTTACAGATTAGTAGTATATGTTGTATTGAAAAGTTCCCTCTTGGAATTACCCTCCCTTACCTTAATTGAGAGAAAATTTATAATTCCAGTACATATAAACACATAAGCTATATTCATTAAAAAATATTTGGGATACTTTTACCTTAAAAATGCCTACCTTTACAAATCAGAAAGGCACAAATACATGTGTAATACCACATATATAAAATTTGCTAAAAATTTGATTTCCACATGCATGATTAATTGTTTTCAAGTGGAAATCTATCTCTAGTAAGTAGTTTAGGGTTAGAAAATCAGGCTTCAAAGGCATTTGGTATGCCTTCTTCACCTTTGAGATTCAAACACTGGAGCCAGGATTGAAAACCAAGGTATTTCAGGTGTCTGCATTTAAAAGACTTTGTTTATGTTAAGGCTTAGGTCACCTTAGTAGGTATGTTTTAATGAAAACATTACCTCTCTGTGACCTTTGGGATTTGAAGGTGAAAATGCAGTCACTGGAAAAAGGAATCCTAATTGTCATGGATGAAATCTTCGGCATTAAAGACATTGTTTCTCATCCTTGTGAGTGACTTACTGCAACAATAGTTTGCTCACTTCACAGAAGAGGTAATACAGTGGCTTGTGATTTGTCTTCTTCCCCAGAAAACACAAGCCTGAAACATTAACAAAATTACAGCATGGCTTCAAAAATATTTGAAGACAGACCTTTAAAATGGTCATGCTAAATTTTTCTCTAAATAGCTCAGCCTTGACATGTACTGCTCAAATATGAATAGAATTTGTGCTGATACCTGTGTTTTACAGGACATTAGCTGTTATTGGTGATTTATTTTATTCCCTGTTGCTCGAGGAATAATATCCAGGCATTGAAACAAAATAAGGTAGAGCAATAACACACTTTCTATAACCATAGTAATTTATCAATTATGTCAGACATCTGGGACAGAGGTTCTTTATGTCAAATATTAAATCTATTTAGCAGTTTATTTGTAACATATTTGCAACTTCAAAAAGGAAGGAAGAAGCAAAATAGAGTGGGGGTTTTTCCTACATTTTTTGCATTAATGAAACTAACAGCCCTTGTGCATTTGCAATAAGTCAATTGAAGTAAATGACTTTTTATGAGTGTTATTAACTTCAGTTGTCACTGGAATGTCATCAACAAGTTATTCACTGCATTTCAAACTGGATCTTTTAAGTACAATAACATCAAAACTACTGAAATCCAAACCTTTATTTTTTCTTACAGAGAACAGGGAGGGTGGAAAGGATCTGTCGGTTGCCCAAATTCAGGTCAAGGCAAAGTGGGAGGAAAAAAAAGCTAATGTTTCAAAATCATCATTTTACACTAGTTTAAAAGCCTGAGTGATGAGCGAAATACATCTTATTTCCACTTAAGTCTTGTACAGACTGAAGAGAAAGATGGGTTTGTGAGCCTTGCTCATGTTACGTATCTACAACAAAATCCAAAACAAAACAGGGCTCAGCAACACCTATCTTCTGGCATGTGAGGGAGCCCTGATGTGGGAGGTGAGCAAACAGAGACTGCAGTTCTCTCTGAACCCAAGCTCACGCTGTCCAGGCATTTCCCAGCTTGGAGAGCAGCCAGCCTCAGGCTGGAAGTGACACAGACCCATTAGTGCTGTTGAAAGGTGAAACGTGGACACTGGGGCTTTGTCTGCACCATCAAACTCACATGTCCCCTGGGCAAAGCTTTGGGATAGCTCAGTCAAAGGACTGCTCTCTACGAACAGCATGGGTAAGATCATTACCAGCTTTGGATGCCTCTTTTCCAACACAATTCCAGCAGGTCTCCAACATCACTATAGAATCATTGGCATATTAAGGTTTGAAAAGAGCACTGATTCCAATTATTAACCAAGGACTACCAGGCCAACTAAGAAAACACATGCCCAAGCACCACATCTACGTGTTTTTCAAACACTTCCAGCGATGGTGATTCCACCACTTCCCAGAGCAGCCTGTTCCAATGCTTGACTACCCTTTCAGGGAGGAATTTTTTTCCTAATGTCTAATCTAAACCTCCCTTGGCATAACTTGAGACCATTCATTCTCATCCTGTTACCTGAGAAAAAAGTTCAACCCCCACCTGTCCACAACCTTCTTTCAGGTAGTTGTAAAGAGCAATAAGGTTCCCCATGAGCTTCCTTTTCTCCAGGCTGAGCCTCCCCAGCTCCCTCAGAGTTGTGCTCCATTTTTCCCTGTCTCAAACATGTGTCATTGTAATAACCGCTGGAATGGAGGAATGGTAGAAAGCACCTTGTACAGTTCTAGTTTGAAGGAAAGACTGGGAAAGGAAGAGGGATAGAGTCAGGCAATGAGACTCGGTCCTAATGGATACAGCAGGTGAAGGGACAAGGCCAAGCCAGAAAAAACCCCCTCCCAATATAGGGGAATGCAGCAGGTTGGGCTGCAAGTAATACACATCTGCAGCCACAACTCTGTCCCATTCAAAAAACCCCATGCATGGAAATGTCATTTTGCCAGTCAGTAGCCCCTTCACACAGCTCCTGTTCTCCTACCTCTGAGACCAGCTCTTGGGTAAGATTCTCTCTCTGTTTCAGTTTCTTGATCTGGAAAAGGAACTAATTTCCTAAACTATTTCTGGGTCTTGACTGAGTGCCTGCTTCTGCTCTTGCACTGGTTATGCCAGGAACAGGCAAGGTTCTCAAGGCAGGCAAGAGTCCAAGACTACAGCTAGAAGGTGAGCTGCAAGAAGGTGAAAAGGTAAGAGAAGAGCTCAGACAAGGTTAAGATGCGTCTGTAATACGTTTAGCTTTAAAGTAGCTTCCTCAGGCATCGCTGGCAGCAGGGAACTGAGCAGAGTTACAATCATGTTCCTTCACCAGGCCTTGCAATTTGGGCTTTTCTCCTCACTCTCCTGCATGCACTACCCAAACAAGTCAGCTGGAATTAGCTCAGAGGTATCCACGCATGGTGCAGTCACACCTTGTCCTGCCCTAAGTCACAAGAATGGAAAATATCTACAGCTTCTTCCTGGAATGAGAAAAATAGCCTTTCCCAGTTCATTAAGGTCAGGACACCGCTGGAAGCTTGAAGAGGCAGGAAGTTTTAGCTTTGAAACTTCTTTATACAAGGGAAAAGAGTTCTTAGTGTTTGGCAGGAGAACAACAAAAGTCTCTGCTTTAATAACATTCTAATAATATGTAATATTATATATATTTGGCTAGTAAAACGCACCACAAATTGCTTTCGTTGAGCATTTGAGACAAACATTATAAGGAAGGAAGTCCAGTACAGGGCCAAAAATGCAATTAGCTGCCACCCTGAAGCAGGATTTGAGATTGGTGTATTATCTTTTCAGGATTAAAGAAGTGGCAGTTAAAAATAGGAAGCCATAATTAAAAACAAAAAGACCAAAAGATTTAAGAGTACTTGTGGTGAAGCTCCTCACACATGACACAAATTAGTGTGCTGCCCAGACAGAAAGAAGCAGAAAGGTGAACAGAGCAAAGAATCTGATCTTGTCTTAAAGCCGGCGGGATCCTACAGGCAAAATTGCTCGACCATGTGAAGTCATATGGACGTAGCCCAGGTAAAACTGCCTCCTTCAAGTAATTTCCATGTCAGTGAATTCATAGGAGCACCCATTCTCTTGGTAGCCTTTCAAGTCAATTGTAATAGTCCTGGAGGCTTCAGTGGCATTTGACTTCAGTTTTTGTTTGAATCCAGCAGCAATTTTACCATCAACCTTGGTGTAAACAAGATCAGGATCTAAATCACTGGGGGAGGTTTTCAGCCAATATAAATTGCCTTCATTACAAGATAGGGTTGTAGCAATTCCAAACTCAAGCTGCAACTATTTGCACCATGGAGTTATGACAACTCTGCCTTAGGGGCAGGATAAATTGCCCCATACAGCAATGGCATTTTTTATCTGTATAAGATCTGTCCCTTGTTTTAGAAACTCAGGTGGAGCTTGCAATCACATGCATTAAATATTTCTTTCCATTCGATTGAATCCAGCAGGACTTTTGTTACTCACAATATCTGGGACAACATTCAGCTCCTAATCAAGTAAAGGGAGAAAAAACATCTATATGAAAGCAGGTTTCAAAAGAGGAAAAAGTGTCAAGACTGTAGAATCAGCCTTTGTTTGCTGGTCATGTGATTACACACAGCAAGAGGGTAAGATTTTAAATTAATATAAACATTAAATTATTTTCTCTGGCCTGACACTTTTATTACCTTTATTAAAAAGTCAATAAAATTATAATAATTTAAAAAATAGGTTCTTAGTGGGGAAAAAAAGGAAGAAAAACCCAAAGACTCATGTGCCAAAAAAGACTTATGCTTGCATGAGCTGAAGGTTGATGTCAGTCAAATTTCACTGAAGAAAAGATTTATAAACATGATGTAACTCTGACAAGCTGGGCTTTGTATGTTGGCAAAAGTTTAAGAAAATACTCGTGTACACAGGCACACACACACAAACATGTATCTGTATTGTGCATTGGGTTTAAAGGTTTATTGCTCCAGAAAACTTATTGAAAGAGATTATGTGTCTCATCTTGTCTCTGTTTAAAAATAGAGCACTTATATGTGTTTTTTATTAGCTTGTTTTAGGATTACCTTAATCCTGCCCAAAATTTTTCACCACTTCCCCCTAGTGCAATTTGCAATGGTAATCTGTTTATGAAGGGTAATGTTAGAATAACTGTAAATATCTTTCCAACACAACCCAAACAATAAAAACAAAAGCTGCAGCTTAGGGGAGCTTTGGTGTGCCGAAACCCAAGCTCAGTTAAGCAAACCCTGCTATGGATAACAATCCAAATCATGTCACTGAACCATGGGAAGTTGCAAAGTGTGGGATAAACATGAAGAAACTTCTGCTTGCTGGGAAAATTCTGCCCTTATTTCATTTTCATGTGGTCTCATGGGTAAAACTGAGAATGATTTGGATCCTTATGTGGTTTTCCACATAGATGTAGTTGTTTATCCAAAAGATGAAAATAACCTGCTTTTTTATTATCTCATTTGGAGAGTGGTTGCAGACATTTTTTAAATTTATTTTAATATGATTTTTTTTTAATAAACCCGGTGAAATCTGCTGAGCTTGTGCATAGATCAGTTAATGGATACAGATATGGATATAGATGCTCCGTGTTCTATCGAAGTGCCCGAGTCCCCTCCTGCCCTGATCAGAGATAGATAGGGGTGTGTTATACCTCCCTATTTAATCCATGTACACCTCCTTCTTTCACATGGAAATTTCACAGGGACTTTAGGACTTTTGTGTCTACTTGAGATTCATGTCTGTTCAGCATCACATCACAGCTAAAGCATCCCAGGCCTACTAGTTTAGACATAGCTTGGATGTCTTGCAGAGACATATTGCCACTTAAAATATGGTTAAAATCAACCCATTTAATAAATAAATAAAATGATAACTTCACCTATTTGGAACAGAAAGCCTGATAATGAGAAGTCAGTTTAATCTAAATTGTCCAGTCCAAGAGCAAGGAAACTCTATTTACCTTGTCTGAAAGCTGGATTCAGGGAAATTTGTGTTGCCAGTGAATCCAGTAGCTGTTGGATCACCATCTCTTCAAAGTAAACATTAAGCCAGGAACCAAAAAAAAAAGCATGGACATGCTTTTTTGTGTGATGAATTGCCTTGTTGTACCTACTGCCCAGCCACCAACCACATGGTAAAACAGTGGGGAAAGCAGTGGTGGGTAGGATAGAATAGCATGGGGAAAATGTATCTTTCCTTATAGATTCTTCTGTTTGATTTTTCATTCAACATCAATATTTAAGGTCTAATTTAGGCTTTCATCTGCAGGAAATGCTAATCACAAACTCTCTGGATCTCAGTATCTCCAGCTGCAAAACAGAGAACACAAATACACGCACGGTGGCTTCAGTGGGCACAAGGGAAGCTTACAAAGTATCCAGGTGTCTCAGAGGGAAAGGCATACACCAAAGGAAAGAAGAAACCCCCAAACCTCCACATTTAGAGGGCAAACTGAAGGATGTGCATCTTGATAAAACTCCAGAAGCTGGTTTTCAGTTCTGGAGGTGCTATGATATTTAGCTTGGAAGTTTCCATAAGAATCAAATGTGGGAGTGAGCATATGTCCAAAACCACCTCTGTCCCTTGGCAGCTTAGACTCAAGGAAGAGAGTGGCCTGGAGCAGTGAGACCCACTTAGGTCTTTGAGACAATAGATCTGCATTAGAATAATACACTTCTCTCCCTTTCACCCTCCCTTCTTCACATATCCTTTCTTCATCTTCAGAATAGATGGTCTGGCCTTCCAGGTGCTGCCAGACACAGACAACACAAAGTTCTCCCTCAGAATTTTCTCAACAGCAGAATAAAATCTTCCTGAAGTGGAAGAATTAAAAATACACTTGGTCAGAGAAGAGGATGAGATGATGGAGGGGAGGAGGAAAAGGTGGGCTCATTAATCTGCTCTAATAATAAATCCTATCACTTATGCATTTCTCCTTCAGCCTCCACGTTCTATATTTAAATACATCTGCTTCACACGTGCTTTGCCAATTAGCTGGTGATATTAACTGTTCAGCACTATCTATTAACACATGGCACTGCTGAATGGCATGAGAGACAAGCTTGACCAGGAGAAATAGTCATTCATGAGGCACACATTTCCCTCTATAACTCCGAGGTAGAAGATAGGAAAGTGGCACAGCAATTGACCTAGGTTGTACATCAAGGCTAAATAGACACAGAGTAAATTACAGACAAGTGAGACAAGCTACTAACTGTTCTTTTAGCAGCCCCTAATGCCAGTAATTCTATTACAATGATTGCTGGTTATGCAATGCAGTTACAATGCAAATTTTTCTCTTTTTTTACATTTTTTTCATGTCTCTGTCTCTCTGTCTGTCTGCATTGTGAAGTCTGTAACCCAGTGATGGAACAGATACATAAAGCTATTGCAGCAGGGGTGGGTTTTAGGCTGAATAATGAGAAAAATTTCTTCATGGAACAATTGTCAAGCATTGGAAGAGCTGGCCAGGAATATGGTTGAGCCACCAAACCTGGAGGGATTTTAAGTTTGTGTAAGGCATGGTGCTTACAGTCATGGTTTAGTGGTGGACTTAGTGCTGGGATAAAGCCTGGACTCAATGTTCTTAAAGATCTTTTCCAACCTAACAGATTCTATGATTCTGTACTGATTCTATGTATGTATGGGACAGAAAGGGTCATTGTGATCTTCTTGCAAGAAACACTCACAAACCACATAAGCACAGATTTTCCCTAAACGGATTCCTTCTTTACCTAGAGAGCAACATCAAAACAGTTTGTCTCGTCTGTCACGTCATAGAAAATGATATCTCAGTATTGAAATGATTTTAGTATCTTGCAATGTGATAATGTAAAATCTTGTGAAATTCAGGTGCATAACATCAAATTAGTTCTAGAATAGCAGTTATTCTTAGACACCTCAATTAAACCTCAGACCTGTATTACTAATAAGGAGAGCTTGGATACCTAGGTCATCTATATCAGCTAAATACGGATGTCTTAAATTGTGAGCTGCAACATACCACTTCCTTTGCCTATTAACACATATATTCCTAACTGAAATGACTCAGGATGTCCTTCTTGCCTTTTCATTCCTTCCCTAGAAAAATTTGTGTGTCTCTTGGATTTTGTATCATTTCTACTAGGCTTATGTAGATGTTTCAGATGCCCTATGACATATCAGCAAGTAAACTAAATACCCAGAATTACACTGGGAGATTAGCTATCATACTTCCAAATTAAAAATAAGCTCAGCCATGGAGAAACAACTTGTGGCAAGGGACAGAGGCATGAAACAAGAAGAGTAAGAAACTAGATTTCTTGCCAGCCCATCACTTATTTCTTGCATGCTCATGGTTGGTTGCATTCACTGTCCACCTCAGTTTACTCATGTAACAACTTTGACTTCTTCTGGAGGACATTGGTGATAAAATGTGGAATTTTGGTTTGGTCATACTGTTGTTAAGGAGGGTTTGCTGCCTCTACTTGGCAAGTCACTAAAGACAGGTTTCATCTTTCTTATTTTATAGCCAGCCTTATGTAGCCATGTCAGCCAGTAAGGTCACTGAATAAGTGCCTACAGCAAGGGGGCAGAATGAGCCTCTGGAAGGGCCTTTCTGTCTTGAAGATCTCTAGAAGTCTGAATTAGCATGGGTGAGATTGAACAACTATTTAGAAAACTGAAGGAAATAAAATAACGATATGTCCTTTCCCCTTTCTTCATCTTTCATTTATTTGCTTGTCTGATGATACATAAGGAGGTACAGACACAAGCAAAGTGAAAGCTAAAGGGCATTCCTGTCACAGACAGTACACAACATGGCCATGCTCTGGGCAGTCTGACCTCTTTTCTCCTGTTTTTAAGGGCATATCAGAGAGCAATTGTGAAAATGCTGAACTACAGCTAGAAGCAAAGGAGTAACTGCTATCTGGCAGGGTATTTACATTAAAAAGTGTAATTCTGGTGATGTTTTAGCCTCTTGAAAGAAAAATGTCATTGAGATACCCATGGAGATCTCTCTTCCAGTACTGATCAGTGCTAATTTACTGCTAACTCTCTTCAAATCATAAAACATTTAGCTCAGCAGAGTTACAATGCATACACAAAGCCGTGTTCTCATTTAGTTGCTTTTTAGGCCCCAAGAAGGTCAAAGCCCAAAAGAAGTAAAAAGCAATGCCAAAAATATTATTTAAATTATTAAATGGAAAGAAAATTGGGTTCAACTCCACCATGAATTTAAAACCAGGAACAAATTTCTATTATTTTGTGAATTTTCACAGTATAATTATTGACAGACCGTAAAGCTAAGTGAAGTTGCTTGGAGGATTTGGCAAATGAGAACCAGGCTCGTTTTCGTTGTTTGAGTCACTGGCATGTGGAAAAAAAAATATGAAGAAATAAAAACATCTAACTTCCAAGAAGAATAGTTGATGCCTTTGGATGTCATCAGAGAATCTGTTTACAAATAGGTGGATCAAGGTTGCCTAAACACAGGTGCCTGGACTCTTTGAGTACCCTGGGGATGTTAAGAGAGCTCCATGACATGTTGAAGGATTTGGGGTAGACCTGTACCACCCTGCAATTGCAGCAGCTGCTGATAGTGCAATACCTCCTCTACATGTCCAAAATGCTTGTGCTTAGGCAAATAAATCCTACTCAGTATGTCAAAATGAAAACCCAGCAATTATTTGGAATTAAAACCTATTCTACATACACAGCTAAGCATGAACATTGTGCAACGGGTGAAGGCAAATGGTTGCCTTTAGTCATGCAGCATTAGAAACGGGTATTTATACTACCTATGTTTATATAGCTACACTAGAAAACTCTGCAAACTCTAAAGACAAAAGAAAGACAAGAACATTACAAACAAGGGGTCTGTAGCATGTTTAAACATTGCTCTGAAGAATCCTTTCACACCTACAAAGGAGCACAAGGACATTCTTTACATGCAATAGACTCTGAGTTACATGGCTATGGTCAGACTGACCCTTCTCTGGTCTGGAACATCACATTCTTCACAGGTGTTTACAGACCTACACAAGAAGGCCCTAGATGTTTTGAAATCCTAATCCTAAATTTGACACTGCTCCTCCCATGCTGTGGGAAACTCACATAAGCACCTCTTGCCGATTTGTAAGAAGAGATGACTGTGCATAGCTACCTTCTCTGTCAGGTTCTGGGAAGGATTATTGGATACACTAGCTTAAAAGCCTTTTGAAGTATAACAAAAATATGTCTTAAAAGGGCTAATGCATATTGTTAAAGAAAGTGGTCACGGAATACGTTATAAGAAGAGCTACTGAGTCTTAAATCACACTAATACACTTTACAGAGCACACATTATTTGAGCTGGGCAGCCCTGAGTGAAGCAAGCCCCCACATATGATCTCTATTCCCATGTGTACACAGAAATGGCTGCAGGAAGCTAAAATGTATAGCAACATCAGTTCACAGGGTTCTGTAGCAGCTAAAACATGCTATTTTAGGTGAAATTCATGGCAGATCTATTCCAGTCAGCATGGCAGACACCTGACTTACACCTCTGAATGCAGACAAGAATGGTTCCAGTGGAAGCTGTCCCTGTCCATGGCAGCAGTTGGAAATGGATTATGTTTAGGTTCTCTTTCAATACAAACCATTCCATGATTCTGTTTCAATGGCTCCAACTTCAAAACATCAGTAAGAGCCTTCAGTATGTAAATCCTTCTGCATGCAATTGCAGGTTGAAGAAAAAAAAAAAAAAGGAAGGTTGTCTGGGAACATGATGGATGGTTCCAGGATGAGAGGTGCTTTTATCTGATTTCCAGACATTCTGGATTTTGGGGGCATCCTCCAGAGAGAATTATGGTCATGTGTGTTTGGTGAAAACACTCTCAAACTACCTCAGATGAGGTTTGTAGTAGAGACAAGTACAGAAAAAACACTGCTGTTTGGTACATTCAGTGACGGCAGAAGCTGTAAAAGTGATAAGTGTTTGAGATAAAGCAACAAAATGATGGCAAAACTGAGATCCAAACCATAGTCTCCTGAAAGAGAGAAAAGTGTATCTTTAAGCAGGAACAGGATACTGTTTGGAAGTGCATCTTCCTTTTGTTTTAAATAAGAGCTATCTGGACTTTATTTTCAGGTAGTTTGATTTCCTGTGCTCTCTAGGAAAGATTCAATACTAGACGTGGAAACGGGAGGATCACATATTAATTATAAGACACATATTAAATATGAGACACACAATAGGCTCTCACTGCCCCCTGCCCCCTTCTTGGCACCTCCAGGCTGTGCATAGGGATGAAGACAGGAGCTGATTGACAAGATCTGTTATGCTGTACCTGGGTCTGAAGGCTTGTGGGAACCCATTCTGCTGTGGTGGACATGGGGATGAGTAATCCAATGAAAACTAGACCAGCTGTGACATGTCATGATCTTCCATGTGTCATGTGACCTAATAAACCTAATGACCCTACAACTCCAGCTGAAGCATGGAGTATCATGCTCTGGATGAGAAGAAAGAAAAAGATCTCCAACAAGCTCTCCATTAACCTGCAGGGATGTGAGAGGTGCCCTGCTCTTCTCCTTCGTTAGGGGAACCTTGAAGACAAATTTGAGCATTATGAAAGATGGAGTCCACCTCTGCTTGTAATCATCCATTTCTGCTCTATTTTGAAATTCCGCCTGGTTTAAAATATGTTAAAACTTAACTCCTTCTTTAACATATTTTATTTTAAAACCTTTTTCTCTCAAAAATATTTCTTTGAACTCTGTTCTTCATAAAAGAGTAATTCATTATTACTGGGAATAACAGGAATGTATAATCCTTTTGTGATCCTTTGTACAGGGACTGTGGGAATGATAATTAAGTCACTTTGCAGCACGCACACCTGTGAAGCAGGTAAACATTTATTAGCTCATTTAAAAAATTAATTAAAAAAATGTTTGTTGTGTTCTGTACTTTTCTTTTCCTTGAAGGCACAGAGAGATGAAGCAACCACGACCTATATTATGAAATTAGAATGCAATTATTGCTTTAAGTAAAACAAAGCCCAGCCTCACACAAAAGGTGTGGAAACTGAAATTGCTAAATGATCTGATCGTAGTCACACTTGGTAATCAGCTCCAGTATTTTTTTGGCAAGGTCCTGCCATGAATTATGATGGGAAAATGAAAAGACATGTCTTGTCCCATGCCGTTGCCATGTAAATGTATGCATCATGTGGTGATATAAACACTGGAAAGATCTTGAGTTACGCTGCCTGTGAGTAATTGCCATCTCCATAAGCAGGCTGTTTGGAGTTGTAAGAAATAGGAAAATTACACCTTTTGTTCAAGATTTGACAATGTGGAAGAGCCCTGCCAGACTTGCCTTGTTTAATCACGTTAGCACAGCAGCAAAACGAACAGCTTCTCTTAAAGGGGACTTGGAGTTCCTGGACAAGTAGCAGAAGGTTGCATTTCAGTGTGTGCTCTCTCCTATCCCATTACACTGTTCTGCTCATAGCATGAGGAGCCTTGAAGGGATTCCTGGCTGCATCACTTTGAGGAGAAACAAGTCTTTAAGTCATCAGGTTTCCAAGACATCGACACGCGCCTTCTCATAAACTCAGAGTATCAGCCTTGTTACCAGTATCTTTTGTGCCAGAGGTTGTTCATGCTCATATGGAAGATCATCCATAAGGAAATGCAAGGAAATATTGTGAACCCCGTTGTACACTGGGGCATGTGAGACACAGAGAGCTTTGTGCCTTTAAGATCATTCAGCAATTCCATGGCAGGAACCCAAGACAAACCAAAGCAGACAGCAGGTGGTGGCTCAGTGAGTATTTACCCTGACCCCTTCCAGGTTGTGGGCAGTTCTACTTCTGCCACCTCCAGCCCTCTCTGTATCCCTCCCACAGGTGTTCCAGCAAACACCTGTGTGTCAGCACATCCAGGTAAAGGAGTTGGTCTAACATGTGCAATAAGAATAAAAATGGGAACAAAAAGATCCAATCTAGATCTGGAAAACACCAGGCAATTAAAATTTAATATATATATATGTATACATACATAAATTTAAGAAGAAGCCCTGTCTTCTCTAAGGCAGCTGTAGACAATTTCAATCATTCACCTCCATCTGCACAATCTAGTTTTCATACCGACCCAGATACTGGTAAAGATTATGGTTTTCAGGAGTAATTGTGTGTGAGAGAGGAGGCACATTGCCTCAAATTTACTCAAACTTTCCCTGATCCCATGATTTCATTATAGCCCTTGGCAAAAGGCATAATCATGGAGGATGGATGACAAGATTCAGACATTCTTGGTACTATTCACTATGTCTGCTTCCCATAGAAACAGGGAAAGAAAAAGGTAAATGTTACCTCTGTTACCACCCATATCTCCAGATTAAGAGACATCTCCTCAGAGATGAAAGTTGCTATAGGTTTTTTGAGTAGCTAAAGACAAATGCCAGACTTACCACATAGCCCAGGCCACACATATTCTGAAGTCTATTTGAAGGTAAATATGTCCTTCAGGGGGAAAATATTTAGTCTTTATTTTCAAGTGTCCAACGATGCAGAGAAATACATTTTTAAAAGTGTCAGTTTACTGTTTCAGTTGTTAACTGGGTTCATGGTTAAACTTTAGTTATTTTCCATCTGAATTTTTCTGTCTCCCAAATTTTTTTATGGTTTTGGACTTCTAACAGAAGAAAAATATCATCAAATATATCTTTGTCATGTAGGTGTATACAAGCTGGAATCACTGCTCAGCCTCCTCTATGATAAAAATACAGATTGAATTCACTATATCTTTCATGCCAATGCAAGTCCATGTTTCAATATTTCATCACTCCGCTGACTGACCAAGATGTGAACAAAGGGCTTACATCAGAAGGGAGAAATCATACCCATAAAAGATACTCACCCGTGGATTAAAAGCTTTGCATGATGCACCCTGGACATTCAAAAGGAGTTTTAGCTCCTTTCTCCCCCACTATGTTCCTCAATGGCATTACCCATTACATTGTGATCTCCATATTTTGCTATGAAAGTTGTTCACTTTCTCCTCATCCAAGCAACATCAATCCTTAAGATTTATGTGAATAAAACATAGATTAATGCATATTTTTTTTTTCAGAGAGATTAACTGCTTTGTAGTAGACTTCAGCTGATACCTGAAGGTCAGGACAAGGTGTGGGCAGCCTTGGCTACTCATGGCTGTGCCATCTGTGAGCATTGGCCTCAGAGCTCTGAAAGGTCAAGGCAAAAGGCATCTGCAGGAGCAATAGTTTCAGTGCTCTCACTTACCAGCCCTCCATGCTTGTCTTTATGTGCTGGTGTTGCTGGTCTTCACTTATTTGTTGCCTCTTTGCTGGTCATGTCTCCATCTGTATTTTTGTTCAAGATTGAAATAAAGCAGTTCAGGCAGAAGTGATCCAAGCCCAAGCCTCTGGTGTGTTCTGCTTCCTAGAACACAGCTGATCTGTCAAAACTTTTTAAGAAACTTATTTCAAGGAAAATAATTTATCGTTCTTGGGGACAGCTGTGCCATATTTCACAAAGTGGAGGGCTGGAGCACCTCTGCCATGAAAACAGTCTGAGACAATTGGGGCTGTTCAGTCTGGAGAAGAGAAAGCTCCGGGATAACATTAGTGCCCTTTCCAGTGCCTAAAGCGGGATGAGAGAGGGTGAGGGAGGGACTTTTGCAAGGGCATGGAGTGATAGGACAAGGGGGAATGGCTTTAAACTGAAGAGGGGCAGAAATTCTTTACGGTGAGGTTGGTGAAACACTGGTATAGGTTGCCCAAAGGCTCTGTGAAGTGCTCACACGCAGGTTGGACAGGGCTCTGAGCAACCTGGTCTAGTGGAAGATGTACCTGTCCATGGCAAGTGGTTGGAATGAGATGAACTTAAAGGTCTTTTCCAATCCAAACTATTTTAATATTCTATAGCTTTTTTGGATTTACGGATTTTAGTAACAATCTACTTTCATAACTACTAGCATGCGTGTGACTTTCCCATGAGTACATTGTTTAAAACTTAAAATGTGGATTTTATAAAGCTGGAAGATTCTTATTTGGTTTTATGGACAATTTGTTTACTTATTTACCTAATACCTGTTATGCTGAGTGTCTAATCTTCTGTGGGATTTTTTTTCCTCTAATGTAGCTGTCATATATATATATATGTATATAGGTGGATCTGCTAATGAAACCTGTTATTAATACTATCCAGCACTTCCTGTTATAGGACTCTTTTTGTGCTGTTTGTAATTATCTGCAATTTTCAAATTTCAACTGAGTAGGCCAGAAGGACTTACTAAGGCCCTATTAAGTTCTTACAAGCTTTAGGTTAGTGATTGTTTATTTTATTACAAAACACTCAAATGAGCAAGAGTCATTGCCATGGCTCAGCCTGAGCTGAACTGAGATATCAGAGAGGTTGGTGGCTTTAGGAGGAGCTTGTAGAGTCCCTGGTATCCTGCAAAGTCGTCAGTGAGATCAGAAAGAGCAAGGAGCAAGTACCTATGTGCACCATCACCCTGCAGGCTCCACTGGTTGTGCAGTCTGAATCCCCACTGCTCAGATGTTCAGTTTGCCTGTAGACACCTGCACACCAAAACCTAAAAATAGACATCTCAGTCTGTGAACTGAATCCTACCCTCCCAAAAGAAGATAAGAAGAATTCTACCTCAAATCTCCAAATCACATAAATGTTTAAAAACTAACAGATTCTGAGGAAAAAATGCTAATATTTTGCTGGAGTATTTCCAGTTACATTTAGCAAGGAGAACCATGCAAAAGCCCAGGAGGAAACCAATCCTTCTGTCATCAGCAGGTAATAAATAATAGTGGTGAGGACCACCCACTGAACAATGAAGATAAACACAATTTTGAGGAGCTGTTCAGAGAATAAGACCCAGCCAGTCTGAAATTTGAATGAGGGAAAAGTACATTCTGAATGTAATACAAGTGCAAACAAGGGTGTGAAAACTGAGAGGAGTGTTATGTGAATACATGTAGCTGATCAAAGCTCCACTGGTACCACTGCAGGGTAACCAGAACTGGTGCACACAATAGGATGAGGATGCCCATGCAGTGGTCAGCAGCACACTGATGTAGGTTATACAAATTCAGAGACAGATTAGAATTTTTAGGTGGAATCATAAGTAAAATCAGATTTTTTTAAGTCCTGATCCCTGAAGTACTTCTACCTGTAGTGCAATTATTGAGGGATTTAAAAGATTCACCAGAAAGAAGATTCACCTTAATAGAATTAACCTAATGTGAAAGGTTGAGAGAGGGTTGTGTTTTTATGGTAGGTACAGTATTTGACCTATGTCCTGTTGATTTTAAAGAAAATTTTTCTGGTTATTTCAATATTGTTCTAACTAATGAAATCTGTGCTAAACTGCAACTTTACTGATTAAGTGATGCCCTGTCACTGCTTGTTAATCCCAATTACACTAATTTTTCTGACAACAGTCTAAAGGAACACAAACACCTACCTGAAATCTTCAGTCACGCAGTTTTGGTTATTACAGTCACTTTGCTTAAGCTTCTATTTTTAGGTTTCCCCAAAGAATAAATAATGTTTCCCCATATATATTATGTATGTTTAGCTTGAATGAGTGGTGAATACAAAGTGAGATTGGTACTGTTGAATTATTATAAGGATAATCAATCTTTATTGTTTATTGTTTAATGTGTTGTTATATTTAAATAGCTCCATCATATCCCTTCCACTACCAAAATTAAGGAAAAACGGGTTAGATGTCACTTCATTAAAATCATTCCTTCTTGTTCATTAGTGGTTTAATAAACCACATTTAGATGTTCTGGACAAATCTGAACACAGCTCAAAGAAAAAGTGAGAGATCATGGCCATTTCTTATTGTTGTATATACACTGGCAGTCAAATATATCCCATCTATAGCATCAATATGTGCCCTGACTAAATTCCATGTGGGATTCAACTATACTGTTCTTACAGAAACTGTAAAAGCTTTGACCAAGATATGGGGGTCCCTTTACCTGAGGCACATAAGAGGCATGTAACAGAAAATCTCTTTGTCTGAAGACTGCTAAGCTAATGAGAAAAGTTCACAAAAAGTGGAAGAAAACAGTCTGATACCCAGTGGGAAATGTGAGATGCAGAGAAAACAAAAAGTACAAACTGGACCCGGTGCTTAGCTGCCAGTGCCCATGGTTTGGCTGCCCAGAAGCCACCCTTTGCTTGACAAGTGTTCATTAAACACTGTGGCTACTTTAGGATATTGTCTGCATGTCCCTAAGGAGTGAAAGACAATCCATTATAATGCTCACATGGTTTGGCTACAGTGCCTCTTTCTAAATCTGTATTGGTTTTTCCCGCATTCTTTTGTTTCTGTTAATTCCTTTTTAGGTTTTCCAATTTTGTGATACTTTTGGCAAAACATTAAGTTATCCACTGGTACTATTTCTTCTTTTTTTTTCTCCTTTTTTTTCCCTACTTGGGATTTTAATTATTAAGGTGGCATCTTCAGAATGGTAAAGACCTTTTGCTGTTTTTGCAAACAATTTTTGTCACTAAAATATGGGCTCCAGGACATTGCCTTGCATTTTTGGAATCCCTCTGAACATGTGGACAGAAAATCTTGCATGTAATTTAATTTCTAAATGAGATAAATGAAAAAACAAAACCTGGGATGAGGTTTATGTGGGTGCTCGATTGAATAGACCAGTTTGTATATCTCAGTCTAAGCTTTACCTCATTATACCCATGCCAGGGTTTAACCCCAGCTGGTAACTCAGCCCAACGCAGCTGCCCACTCTCCCCTGGTGGGATGGGGGACAGAATCAGAAGACTAAAAGTGACAAAACTCATAGGTTGAGACAGAGACAGTTCAACAGGTAAAGCAAAAGCCATGCACTTGATCAAAGCAAAACAAGGAATTCATACCCTACTTCCCATGGGCAGCCATCCCCAGGGCTCCATCAAATGTAACAGTGACTTGAGAAGACAAGCACCATCACTCCAAATGTCCCCCCACTGCTGCCTTCTTCTTCTTCCCTCAGATTTGTATGTTGGTCATGACTTCATATGGTCTAGAATATTCCTTGGGTCAGTTGTGGTCAGCTGTCCCAGTTGTGTCCTCTCCCAGCTCCGTGTGCACGCCCAGACTGCTTGCTGGTAGGATGGGGTGAGATAGCAAAAAAGACTTTGACTCTGTGTGAGCTCTGCTCAGCAAGAAGGAAAACACCACTATATTATCAACACTGTTTCCAATACAAATCCAAAGCACAGTCCCATCCCAGCTACTATGAATAAAATTATCTCTATATCAGCAAAACTAGTAGAGTGCTGCAAAAATATTTTTAATATCCAGAAAAGTTGATTAAATTAATTTGTTGTATCAGAGAAAATAAGTCAAATGTGTTCCCGCAAAATAGGATTGAGCTTCAAATCTGGTCTCTGCTTCAAAATAAAATAATGCTTTAGGAGAAGAAAAAACATCTGAGTGGAATTTCTTTAAGTAGATAATACAATACAGGAGGAGATTGAGTACCCAAAAGTACTTTCTTTTCCAGCTCCAGATGTGTTTGATACGGGAAAGAGACTGTATTCAGTAATGAACCAAAGGGATTCTGATGTCTGACTAGTGTGTAAGGCTTTGTACTAGTGGAGAAGCACTTGGTTTCTGAACTAAGCTCAGCATGGGCCTTGACGTGCATATGGGATCCTGATGCACTCTCTTGAAACAGGCTGTTCTGCAGGAGACACACACCTGGTTTTGAAAACTTGTGATTCACAAAAGGAAAAAAGGCGTCAGCTGGAGTCATAAATCCATCATTCTGGTAGCCAGCATTATCCCTAACTTCCTTGGCACTATGGCATAAGAATGAGAAACAGAAAAATACTGCAACATTGTTTTTTTATTATTATTACTATCATGCACTCCCTTTGGCAGGAGGATGATAGCTATTGGGTCCATAGAGCCATGATATGCTCTCAAAGCAAACCTATCCAGTTCCTCAAGGTGATGTCTTGCATGGTGGCCTCCCTCCCAGACAGGTCACCAGTTGCAAGAGGTTGGCACCACTGGCACTAAACCCTACACAGTTGTTCAAACTCAAATGGTTCTAAAATGGGAGCTCACACTCTGTTACTGCAATTTGCCATCCTCCTAGAAGTTCATGTGCAAGAAGTGGTGTGAGGCCTCAGCATTTTGGGGGTTGTGGATATCCATGTGGAATGTGATAGCAAAAGGCATGAATTAAGAAGTAGTATGTGGTCTCATTCCCTGTTCCTTGTAGTAAGTTATGTGCCCTTGCAAAGATACTTAGCTTCAGGGTCTTTAATAACTGAGAGTTAAAAAGGTCAGTCTTGATTCTGACCATGACACAGACTCCAATTGAACACATACAAGTCATAGTCAGGATTGTGCCAATCTGTCTTACTCCTTCAAGACTCAGCACCTAAAACTGAGCTACTCCACTCAGAGTCCCTTCATAGGATGGGGAGTAGGAACTTAATTCAGGCAGAATTCATGTTAATTCACTTTATTCCTAGCCACCTCTCTGAAGGCTGAATCGCTTTTCTGCTGCTGTCACCTGCTTCTCTCTGGTGATTAAAGTGAACAGCTGGGATAAGCACCTTCATCTTCTCACATTTGGCAATCCCAGCCATAACCTACTGGTGTCTCTGTTCTCATTTCTCACATGTACGATGGCACTTCTGTTCTTTCACACTTCTCAAGTCATATTTATTCAATTAGTAAAAAAAAAAAAAAAAAAGAAAGGAGATTCTAAGTTGATTACCTTGTATACAGACACTGTATTTTAGACGGGTAACTAAGGTCAGTGTAGATAATTTGTTATATTAGTAGAAATTACTCTCTAACCTCAACTGCAAAATAATTATAACATTTACTATTATTCTTATCATTATTAAAAGTAACCTTAGGCTTAATTATGTGCAGGAACATGTATGTTTTATGTTAGACCTGAAGTCAAAGTGATGATAAGCAATGGTCTTTAACAGCGCTAAAAACACTCTTTCCAAACATGTAGATTCTGACAGAAATAAACACAGATTTTCAAGCTGCCATCTCTAACTCTAGCTTCAATATTTATTATTACTATTATTTCTTCTATCCTGAATTACCATGCAGATAGAAAAGGGAGGAGGAATGAATTGTTTCTGAAAGTGTGTCTCTTATGTCTAGGCAAGATATTGATGTGTAGTCCCAGGCAGGAAATTTTGTGGAATTCAAAGGAAGGATGAAAGTCATTCTCTTCCCTGCTGGTATTTGAACTTGAATTTTCTGCAAGTTTGGATATTTCTAAAGACACATTCAGAGCACTAACACATTACTTGCAGCTGCCACTTAATTGATTAAAGACTATGTTTAATTAAAAACTGTCACAAGAACAGAGCGATGGAAGGATGAGTTAAAATTACATTTCAGCCCACCTGAAATAATGTAGCTCAAAATACACATGCTGCATCATACCACTAATTGGGGAAGCATATTCAAGGGTACATCCAGAACCTTCCTGGAAAGATCCAAGAGAATATAATTACACATCTGTCAACATTACCTATGTATCCATACCTATGGGCTGCACATGCCTTTGGGTATTTTGGGAGGGAGTGGGTTTAGGGTGCTGAGTTGAAAGGCTTGTGGAAAGGCCTGTTTTATTCATGTCACAAAAACAGGCAGAGATGACAACGTGGTTCTATGTAGCTGAGTGAAACGTCCACATTTAATGACCACATGACTGCATGCCTTTTAAAACTCACATAACATCACCCCTTGCCATATCTTTAGAACCATACGAGTTCTTTTGTGGAGCTTTTTTTGGTTGTTGCAGGTTTTTTGGCATCAAGTCTTTCACTGCAGCTGGCCATTTCTCTCGTCTCAGGACAGACGCTGCTGTCACTAGATCAATTACCAGCATTCATTTTGTCTCGTGCTGTGACCCAATGGACTCCTTGTTCTCCTTCTGCTAACAGCCTGAGAAGGCTCCAGCCAAACTGGCCGCTAGCTACTGACCCCACCACAGACAACCTTATTAGGGTAATTGCAAGGCTGGAAGCAGCCGAGACTGGGGCCCAATTACACCTGTCCTTGTCCAATTCAACCAGGGCTTAAATTACTTGGATGGGTCAAGGATGGTAGTGTGCTCAGGTGAACAAAAGCTTTCCCTCTATTCTTATGCCTTTCAGAGACAGACATTCTTAATTATGCCTGTCATTGGGACATAATAAGGCTGATTTCTTTAAACGGTGTCTTTCTTCAGCAGGGAAACTGATGCGTTGTCTTACTGAACACCAACACCAAGCAGCCCAGGTATTTAGAGCAAAGTAGAGGTAGAAGCAGCTTTGGGGGTTTTCATCTTCAGGTGGTTATGGAACAGAGAGAAGTCAGTGCCTAGTGTGCATCATGTGCTCTTACGCATGGCAATAGTTAATGACAGTGGTGATAAAAGCATGAAAAAAGGGGGTTTTGTGCTTTTCTTTTATTGTTTTCCCATGACAATACTCATGTTCCAAGTCCATTAGTTTAATTTTGTTTGAAGGATATGGTCATTCAAAGTGTTGACATGAGCTATAACATTGATTTACGGTCAGAAAACAATGAGATCAAAAGTTGGACTCACGTGCTTTAATTGTCTTAATGAGGGACTTGGTTTCCCAAAGTTAGAAGCACGCACTGTCATACCTGGGAAATGTAACATTCTCAGCACTTTTGGAGAGCATTCCTGTGTTTAAATATTTAAATACATATTTATTAATCTACATTTTATAATTCTCACACTTAAGAATCTTGGGAAATTGCTGAGCTGAATAGGGATGAATGTCTGTATTATATTTACCCTTTTAACAAAAAAAAAATTAATGTAACAATAAATGACAGGTTTGAAATTACAGCATAAGCACACATGGTTTTTCTCGTTACTATGCAATATTGAGAGATGATTTGTTTAATTTAATTGTATTTTACAGGGCAGGCAAAATAAATTGCAAAAATAAAATCATAAAAATGTGAAGCAAAGTATAATTTTTAGAGAAGATAGCATATATAACCTTTGTAGAATTAAGAGAGGATCTAGCTTAAGTTCTAGCTTAATCAATACTACATAGGACTTGTAATAAAAACTGATTCTAAGATATTAATTGCTCATTTACAACTCATTTTTTTGCTTGTTTCTTACAAATCAAGTTTCAAGAAAACAAGTACAAAATAATAATTAAACAAAAGCTGTTTACCACCCGGATAAAGAAATGTAAAAAATATGAAAATAAAGCATATGAATACTGACAGGTTTTTTGAATACCTTTTTTGGGTTTGTAAAATAATTTTTCCATTAAGAAAATTGCCAAAATCTTTCTCCACCTTTATTTTTCTTTTTTGTTTTTCTTTCCTTTTTTTCCCTTTTTTTTATTTTTTCACAATACTACAATTGTCTGGTCAGAAAATTTTCAAAGTCACATTTGACTTTACTTGGAAATTATTAGCAAGGAAAATTATTGCAAATGGTCAATTTTGATCATTTCCAATTTTCATTGTGCCATTTCTTTACAAAATCAGGCTAATTAGTTTCAGTTATCTTCTAGAGAGAAAAAACAGACTGGTAACAAACTTTCAGGAGTTCCATATTTCGTGGGAAGTGGGGTAGGATAGGTTAGAACAGGATAACAGAGGATAGAATAGGACAGGTTACAATAGAATAGGACAGGACAGAACACAATAGTCCTAATGAGGGTTTTGGATAAATAATATAACTAAAATGGCCATCAGTGGACAGCAAAACTTAGAAGTGAATCTATAGTCTGCACGTGTGATTCTGTGCTGATACTGCTGTCATCAGGACTAAATAGTGCAGACATAAATCTGTGGAATATTTTTTCCCCTTGTAACCACCACTTGAGAAAATGAGTGATTGCTGAGGAGGAAAAGTTACACATTTGCTCTCCTGAAGCAGACCTGTGTTAGTAACCCTTTATCACAATAAAATCACTTTGTCTGTAAAGAGTCTGTTAAAAGCAGTACTGAAAAACTACATTTTAGCATATATGAATAAATTAAAACATATAATTTCCCAAGGAAGAACCCTAGCAGTTGCGAGAGTGAACCATTGAGTTTTATTCCATTTCTAGCAATCTGATTCTGAGCTAAGTTGCATCACTGAGTGGTGGGGTTGTTTCCAGTTTAGTCAAAGCCTTCCCCTGCCTTCTGTTTGATTAGATCTGGCCTTTAGCATTAAAAAGTGCTATGACATTGTGTGTTTTGCCTTGTGGAAACCAGTTACAAAACCATCTTGCATTACTAATCTAAATAATAAACTCATTTAAAACTCCTAAGTTTGAATCCATATGCCTTAAAAAGATACTCTGAAATGAAGGGATTCCTTGCAGTCTAAGAAAAGAATTTCCAGTTGCTATCAGGAGATGCATATTTCATCAATTTTGATGGACAGAATAAGGTGAAATTAATCCTCCCCTATGGAATTGAAGCAATGAATATAATAAAATCAAGCATGTATTACTGGAAGTAAGGTGTGAGCTATCAGGTTCTTCCTGAGATCAAGAAATCACATACACAGGGGCCTGCTTTGTCCCTGGCAGTGTCAGCATCAAATTGCAACTACAGCAGCTGGAGGGCTGTTCAGCAAAAAGTGTCAGTTTCACAGGTGTGGTTAAAAAAAATTATTTCTGGAAAAACTATTATAAAACACTTACATTTAAGATTTTTAAAAAAAAAAAAACAGAGCCCCATAAGGATATTACTATATTAATGATAATGTCTTTTCACTTCACTTGAGGACTTAAATACACTTTATAAACACTATTTAAATGTCATCACTGATTTGGTCAAGTCATTATGAACCACAGCAGACATTTCTTGATTCCCTCTGGAGACTTTCTAGTTTACTTTCCCTGTCCATGCTACCCAATGCGCATAGTGAGCAACAGGAGCACAGGGAGTAAGAGGGAAATCCACTTGATGAATGTCATATATTTCAAAATGGTGAGATGAAACACAAAGATTTTCTCATTTCCAAGATCAAGAAAATAAGATTTTAATTGCCCTTTTCCCCCTTTTATTTTTAGGAATTATCTTGTCTCATTTCCATACAACTCTGGCATGTGATCCAGACCTTCTAAGCTTTTTCATGAATAGATGATGCCCTTCATTGCAAAACTCCTCATTCAAGTTTTAAGGCATAAAGTCTGAAAACACTACTTTGCACAACTTGTAAGAGAGTCATTATTTTGGATCTCCACATCATTGCTGTGGAGAAATATGGAGTTTATTGTACAGTTTATACAATATAGAACATTGATTAGGAGGGGGAAAAAAAAGAAATATCCATCTGAGAATGGTTTACAAATTAGATCTTGTGGTAAAAATCTAGGAATTTGTTCCAAAGCAAGCAGACATGATCATGGAATTATAGCACAGCTCAAAAGGGATCTTAAAGACCATCCAGTTCCAGACCTGCTGCCATGGGGAGGGACACCTTCCACTAGACCAGGTTGCTTGAAGTGTCATCCAACCTGACCTTGAACACTTGCAGGGATGAGGCAGCCACAACTTCTCTGGGCAACTCGTGCCAGGGCCTCACTACTCTCACACAGACAAGTTTCTTCGTAATATGTGATCTAAACCTACTCTCTCTTTCAGTTTAAAGCCATTCCCCTCTGATCCTGAACATGAATCTGTAATACTTCAGGTACATGGCCTCACTCCTCTGGTTTTGGAGGAAAAAAAAAAAAAAAGAAGAAAAAGAAATTAAAGAAGGGCTTTTTGAAATTATAAATACTAATTCAGTTCATGCTTTTACAAGTAATATGATACATATTGTCTCTTGTGCCTTTTATGCATCTGTCAGTGCAGCATGGTAGGAGAACCTTATGCACAGATGGGAATTACAGTATCTGGTCCAGATCAAGAGCAGATTTTGCCATGTTAGAGTGTGCGTTTCAATTTGCGCTGGCAGAACTGAGATCAGAATCAGTCATGTGAGCGTGGAAGTGAACACAACTCTGCTTCCCATTTAAAACAGCTTTCTCAAGTGGGATTAAGGGATTAGGTTTTGTGGTTGTCTTCCAGAAGCAATGTCACGGGGTGGTTTTACTACGGAAAGACCTGGTGTTTCGCCAGTGCAAAAAAAAAGGTTTGCTGGCAACAGGAATGCAAAATCATTGAGACAGAGGCTCAGCTCAGCTGCTGCAGCCTTGCCCCAAAGTTACATGAGCTCTGACTCTCCTGCTGCAGTAGATTAAAATTTGGTGGTGAACTTCTAAAATTCCCCTCTCTACATACTGTCCGTCTTCCAAGATTGCTGCTCCTCAGTGGAAGAGTCTGAAGCAAGGTATGAACAAGTGTTGTTTGCACATCAATATTATGACACATAATTTGAGTGTATTTTAATATACAAGACTGATTAACCAATTCTTATTTTGGTTTCCATTGAGCCAAATAATGTACTAATTCAGGAGCTGATTCACAAACTATTTAGTCATCTTGCTGGTAAATCAATAAAATTGGAGGGGGTTATGAAGACAGCACTGACCTCAGCTATACAGTTTCAAGCAGCTGCCATGTGTGGGTGAGAGCTGTATCTCCATTATTTACATGGAGCCTGAGTTCAGTGCAAGTGAGAATACCAAACACAGCAGAGATGTTTGAGCATCCTTCCATTTAGCAATCTAACTTCTTCAAAAGCTGATAGCAACAAGAGTTTATTTGGCATGAAGTGGAGTGTCTGAACACACTTTTAATGTACAAACTCCATCCACCTTTCACAGGA
>VWZD01005106.1:1422582-1441194 GCA_013396695.1 Sakesphorus luctuosus | reverse complement strand
AGTGCCTCAGATTCTCTGGGCATCATGCACTCGTAGTTGTGCTCCTTTAGGAACTCCTCTAAATTCATCCCAACTTTACCCTGTGATTCCTTTTTGTCTAAGGCCTTCCACTGCTCCAGAAAAGAATGAATCCTTGCTCTTCACAGTGTTCCTTTTATTCCTGTCATAGGTTTGATGTTTAGCAGAGCTGCTTTTTCTGCATTAATGAATGTGAGGGTACCACCAGGTCCTAAAATGCACATAGAGAGCCCAGGGAAATGCAAACAAATGAATTAAAATAATCTTGAAGCTGCAGTTTTATCTCCAGCAAAGGAAAATATGTGAGGTGTCCCCTAGTAATTTCTGCACCAAAGCAGCAGCTCTTTGCTTTCCTGCTGGGAGCAAACACACCTCGAACTCCTTTGTTTCCACACCAGAGGTGTCTGGTGTAATTAATTTCCTGTTGCTTTGCTCACATCACACATCTCCTGGCTTGGGTGTTGCACAGTTGGGCTGAGCTCCTGGTTCATGTGCAGGAATGTTCTCTGGGGAGAGCAGAATGGAGCTTATCAGCTCATTGTTTGTTACTCTGCTGGTGTTTTGGTCAGGATATAAATGTTGACTTCTCCAGGATATAAATGTTGGCTTCTCCAGGATATAATTGTTGGCTTCTCCAGGAATCCTAAACACAAGTGCCTTTGGTTCTGGGTAAAATGTAGCTCTTTCCTTATTTTTTGAATGTTTTCATACTTCTCCACTGGGCTTTTTTTCCACATTGTCCCAGTCGAACCCCATGTTGACCCCAGAGAGCCTTAACAGCAGATCCAAAAGTGAATTATCTTCTCTTTGTTTGTCCTCCATTAAGTCTTTAATTTAGGCACAACATTTGGCAAATGACTCAGGGTTTTGACCCTCTGGAATCTCCCTGACTGAGACCTGCACACAGAATTCCCATTACAGCATCTGGAATTGTGCACACAGAGCAAGGCAGTGGCTCTGACCCTGCAAAGAGAAAGAGCTTTAGTTGGTAAGAGGAATAAAATTTTATGCAGAAAAGAGCAAGGAAATTAATCAAAAAGAAAATCAGGATGCTGCTAAAAGAAGGTTTTTCTTTTAAAAAAAATGAGTAAAATTGTGGCAGGGAAAATCTGGATCACAGAGATGTATAAAAAGGTGGGATCTAATTCAGATATGAGATGAGACAAGATGGGAGTGAATTTTAATAAAGAAAAGCAGTTGCTATAGAAAGGACATTTAGCTGATCTCAGGAAACTATTTAAGGTTTTTAAATGAGTTCAATAGGAAGAAAAGTATCGAAGTGTGTAGACATTAATGAGTAATGACAGATACTGCAAAGACTGAGCCACCTTCTTTATGTGAGTTGCCAGAAGTTTTACTAATGCTTTCAAGTTTTCATAATGGTTTTAAAAGGGAGATGAATGTACTGGGCGTATTTCTCCATGGAAATGGTGGTCAGGCACTGGAAGGGCTGTCCAGGACATTTGGAGTCCACACCCCTGGACGTGTCCAAGGAAGGACTGGCTGTGGCTCTGAGTGCTCTGGGCTGGGGCACAGGGTGGGCTCTGATATCCAAGGTCTTTCCAACCCAAATGACTTTGTGTGTCATTCTGAGTTGAGGAACAGCAATCCTGTGCTCCTCAGATGCATTTCAGTTGCCACAAACATGTGAATATGTACAACATGTACTTAAATAGAGCTGGAAAGTCATAGTTTTATGTGATTTATCCCCTCTGGCCTTGATGGAATTCACTACCTCAACAGGTTAACAAGAGCAAGGCAGAAGTTCAGGTCATTCCATGGGGAAGACAAGAATACATAGGGAGAAATTTGTCCCGGTGCACATTCAGTCTCCAGGTTCCTAATTTGCATGTGGCCTCCTCACATCACTGCTGTGCTTCGTACTGATTATTTTTATTGCACAATTAAAAGGAAAACCAGTGCAGTAGCCATCTCCACCTCTTTTCATTAAGCATGTGGCCACTGATAATGTACAAAGGTGTTCCTTTCTGCATGAAAATTGCATTATTTTTCTTCATGATAATTACATTTGAGCTGTGTTTTATTGCAATTAAACCATATTACAGTGACTGGACCCAGCTCTTCCAGGCATGTGTGACTTCAGACTTGAAAAATTCAGGTTCTGAAATATTCCTGGAAAGGGAAACTGTGTACTTTTATTGGCAATTCAAAAGGGGGGAAGTAGATCCCATCAATCTTTGATTTTCTTTAATAATTCATTAAATTTTGTGAATCAGCAGGTAATTGGTTCTTACAGAGGGGCCTCTGAGCATTTTTTCTGCTATTCCAGAGTTCCATGGATTTATACTTCTGCATATAATAGTTTATGCCTTTAAACAGGGACATTAAAAATCTCCACTTACATACAAATGACCTTTTAAAGAGAACCTTTGATTGATTTGCAAGAGGTAAAATAACACCCCTTTACTTCCTGGGATTTAATTTCCCTGCCAGGAACATCCCTCCCAGGTTTCCTCAGGGGATTTTGGGCAAGCTATTCTCAGGATCATTGTGGATCAAATGTCTAATGAAATAGTAAATTAGAGGTGCTGAGTGGAGAATTGTTAACTTGGCTATTCCCAGCTGACTTGGGAACTTGTCAGTCATTCCCAGACCTATATTCTGGGCTGAAAGAGGGAGCTGGTGAGCAGAGAGAAATTAAATTAGATTTTTTTTTAAAATGTTGTGGTGATTTAGGAGCCTAAATTACATTGAAAACTAAGGAGTTCAGGTGCTTCTGAAAACTAAATATAGGCATATGGAGACAGAAATCTCTATATGGAAGTCTATGACTATTAAGCTCCTGATTCTGTTTTGAAAATGGAATCTAGTTGTTGAATTATTTTATGATTCTCCTTCAATCTTTCTTTGCTTTGGTGTGTTTATGGCTCCTGCTGAAAGCAGGCAGGCTGTGTCCAGGGCAGGTGTGCCAGGCAAAATTCCACTGAACTTAGCAATTTAAGATAATTCCGTCCCATTTGATGGGGTACAAATCTGGAGGAAGAATTGTTTTGGAAGTTACAAGGGGAACATGTAAATATGTTTGTATTACAATGGTAAAAAAAAAAAAAATCATCCTCATGCCTTTGCAAAAATAAGGTAAAAAGAAAGTTTTCTTCATTTTGGTCACAAAGTTGACCAGATTTATGTAGAAAAAACACACCTAAGAGATCAAAGCTATGGAATTGGACAATTTCAGTACTTTAGATTCACCAGATTAAAAGCCAGATTCCCTGGCTTGGTTTTGATGAGCTACCTTGGACTTCCTTCTAATCTTCATTGTTGAAGCTAAAGTGACTATATCAATTGAAGAAAATAACAACAATAAAAAATTGGGAGGGGGAAAATGTAGCATAGCAGTAAGATCAAGAGGCTTAAAATATGCTGGAAAAAATTGAAATAAATATAATTAAAACAGCCTTTTCCCCTGGAAAAAAAATAATTTTCAGTGAAGCACAACCTATTGAAGCAGTTCTATTATAGAAGAGTTTTCATGATAAAGCCTGTCTGCAGGTTCATTGATTTAATCAAAAAAGACCATCTTAATGAAAATGCTAATTTTTCATGTGGGTAAAGCAAGACACAGAGCCCTTGAGTAGAATTCCCAAGCCAGGAGCCACCACAAGCCCCGGGTTGTGCACCAAACATCCCTCCCTCAGCTGAGTTTTGGGTGCCACAACAATGTCTGGGCTGTTTCTGGGGCACTTTGGCAGCAGCCTCAGAGCAGCCTAAAGGACAATCCCCAAATCTGGTCTCACAGAACAAGATCTTCACGCAAAGGCTGGGTTGGAAAGAGTGCTTGGATTTGATATCCCATATTCCTCACAGCCTTGGCTCTAAAAATTATATATTTACAAGTGTCAAATATCATTTCTAGTGAAACCAAGGCACGTTTCCAGTTCAGTGTGTTGCAGAAGTGAAACTCTCCTGGAGAAGAAGAACCTGCAGTCACAAAATGTACCATCAGAAGATGAACCAGAGGCACAAATCACCTGCACAAGTGGCTCCATGTGTGGGATCTTCACTGAGAGAACTTCTCTTGCAAATCTGCCCCAGCTCTGGTTCCTAATCAGCATCAATCCCAAGAACTATGTTTAGGGTACATGTCTGCTTTTCTTGATGAGACACCAGCAAGTGATTTATTCATTTGCAAATGAGCTTTGCAGATTTATTCCTTCATTATACCTTCCTCCTTCAGAAGAATTTAAATGTGTAAATTGTGCACCATTGGGTGGGACTGTGTGGCATGAATTAATATGGTTGCAGCTCCTGGCAGGGGTGGGATATGTGGTTGTGGGAATGGGGAAGGCAAATCATCTCTGAAAACTGATTGATTTGGAAGCAGATTCACTCATGGGACAGTCAGTAAAGCTATAAGAACAAGAATGTTTAATTCATAGTCACTTTTGATTTATAATGTGGACCCAAACCTGTCACAATTTTACCAATTCCAATCCCTGTCTCCAGACCTGAACTGAGAACCTGTAAATAGTTGCAAGCTCATTCTGAGAAATTCAATATGAAATGAGATAATACATAAACAGATCTGGATCCATATGCACATAGATTTTCCTTCAGCAGAACTTAGCTGCTTTTGATCTTTTTGATGTTTTCTCCAGGTAGAGAATGGTTTTTATAGGACTGGGTATTATACCCAGGTTGTGTCCTGCATCTGGTGTCCAATTCTGTAAGCACAGGCTCATATGACATTGAAATCAATGGATATCCTCACCCAAGTCAAAGTGCTCCCTGTTTGTGCTGCTGATTGGATCAGATCCCTAATTAATGAATGTGGCCTTGATGTTTAGTAAATTAAGATAGAACAGAAAATTGCTGTTGCTACTGTTATGTCAGAGAGTTTTGCAATTAATGTTCCAATTTCCATTTGAGTGCTCCGTTCAGCTCCTCCTTCTCGTGCCAATGAGCCTGTTCCCCATCACCAAACATTCATTGCACTGTGTTGTCTGCAGAGCTGATCCAGAGCCCCAGCAGCTCCTGCCTGAGCTCTCATTTCACCTTCATTTACTAATATAGTCTTTACTAGTGAGTCCTGATGCAGGCAAAGCACAAAACACTCCTCATCAACATTGTGTAAACACAACTGATGAGAACTGACTCATCCATGCCCACTTAAAAGATTAGTGTTGTACAACCACTCTTAATTACCTTTTAATCTTCTCATCGAGCTCCTTCCCAGCCTGACTATATCCAGTGTCTCCCGTCCTGTAATACAAACTCTGGCTTTTCTGCTGAGCAATCAGACACTTATCTCTTCAGCAAGGAACTTGTCAGGGGGAGTGAGATGACAAATCTGTGCCTTGCTGTGTGCAGTGGAGTCACAGAGCTCCTCGTGGCACAGAGCTGCTGCACAGCCCTTATCAATTATTTATGCTTCTTACCTCCCCATGTTCCTCATTCCTCTGCCAGCACGACCTTGTTGTGGTGCTTTCACACCCTCACGACGTGGTTGGAAGCCCTGAAGATGTTTGATGGTCTCTGTTACCTGACAGCTCAGGAGTGCCCACACTCGTCCCACAGGTACCTCCTCCTGCCTCCTTCCCCCACAGGTCCTCTGCTGCCACAAACATGAGACTCCTTTATCTCTGTGGAACAAACTGTCTTAGACCCAGGACTGATTTCTTGCCAAAACCAGTGAATAAATGCAGAGGGAAAATACTCTGCATGTGGTGGCCAGACACTCTCCTCTCTCTGTGAGTGACACCAAAGTTGACCCCTGGTTTCCATGTCTTTAGATGAACATGCTGATGGCAGGTTGGGCTGGGCTGGGCTTTCTCTTCTTCTTGCATTCCTAGAGAAGCTTACAAGGGACTTGGTTTTATTCTAAGATGAAAGAAGACTTTTTTTCTTCCTGTACAGAAAGGAAATGTTTGTCACTGGGGGGGCTGAATGTAGATGTGAGTGAAGATGTGCAGAGGAGTGTCAGGGGGGTGAGCAGTGCATCTCTCCATGGTGTGGCTTGGATATGAGTCACAAAGAGCTGTGCTAATGGGATGGGGATGGCCAGCTCTGCTCCAATCTTGCCCATTCCATTCTAATTGTTCAAATATCACAGGACTTTGACAGATTATTACGATGTCAAGGTAAAAATCCATAAAAGAAAGCATAAAAATGTCTAATGCTATCAACAGACTGTCAAAGTATGAAGGATTTCACCAAGTTAGAGGAAGGGAGCTAATTTGATGGAAATAGTAAATTATAGACAGAAAGTATCATGCTTGCATTTAGCTGAAGAGTATTAGAATTGCACAAAGATATCACTTGCAGTATATTCAGCAATGCAGAGCATGGATACTATTAATAGCATTAAAGGAATACAAATGTATTTCCCCAAATGCCACAGCTCTTACAAGGCATGTACAGAATATTTGGGTTTGCACAAGGATTGAAATTAATAGGCATGACCTTTCTCTCACTTGCCTTTCATCCTCACAAATTCAGTGTTTGTGAAACAGGCTCAGCAGGATTTGTTTGGGATTTTTTTTTACATCAAACTCAGTGAAACTTGGGATTTTCTTTTTAAGGCAAATAGTCTCCTAAAAAATATTGTAACAAACTGTATCTTCTCTGAGCCCTGGCAATATTGGGTTGGGATCTAGACTTATTTACAAGCAAGCATCCATCCTTGGATTAGCTTTTCCAGCAGATAGTCTGGACTTTATTCATAAGCAATAGTGATGCTTAGAGCCAAAATAGGGAAAGTTTGATCAGCTGGAATGAATTAAACTGGATTCAGAATGCACACAGCAAGGGGTCCCTGGGAAGTGGTTCATTTTCAGCCTCCAGCATCCCTTGGTCAAACAAACACACAGGGACAATGATAAGAAATTCTGTCTCCTGTCAAGCACTCTTTTCTTTCAAGATCTGACACTGAACAGCTCCACTAAGGAGAATTATCTGTTCCTTTAGAGACCATTTTCCTACTGATCAATGTTCTTCTTGGCAGTGGTTTCCATGGTTTGTCATCTTTTCCTGTAGCAGGTTATCCATGTGTACTTCTAGTCCTTTTGGGAACAGTGGGAACCTCTTTGCCTGCATGGTGTGAGTATCACAGCTGAGCAACACACATTGGGGAGCACATATTCCCTTTCACTTTTTAAACCTTTTCCTATCACTAAACACTGCTTGTAGTATGTAAAGGGAAAAGCAGACTGAGCTGAAATTCTAATTTTTTTGTAGAGCTCTTCAAGTGCCTTGGAAGTTTCCCAAGCATTTGTTGTCCTTAGGAAAAAACCAAACAGTGCTTTTTCTTCCACCTGTGTCAACAGAAATAAATCTGCAACCACATTTTTCAGGTTTTCTTCCTCTAGGCAATGATTTTCTGGCAAAATGACAATGAGCGTCCAGAATAAAATTCATCTCCTCCATATAAATTATATTCAAGTATTAAATTGGAGATTTTTTTGAGAGAGAGTTTGGGATATGTTAGGCCAAACAAAGCCACCAGGAAAACCCTTCCCACAGGACAGTGGCAGCTTGGAGCTGTGTGATGCTCTGCTCTGCCAGCTGGGCAGTGGGCAGGGTGAGACCACTCATCCAAGAAAGTGTGGGGGAGAGGGACATCACTGGAACCTGGAGGGACTCATTGAGGGAGACACCACCAGAAACTCGCTGCTTCAGGGTTAGCTCGACTTTCTGATGAAGAAGTTGTACCCTTTTCAAACATTCTGAATTAGCAGTTTGGGTCTCAGTATCTCCTTTGGCATAAACTACGCTCTGAGGGTTCTGTTTTCCCTCAGCATTAAGAGACTTCTGAGGTGTAACTTGGAGGTCTGGGAAATACTTTAGAGGAACAAACCTGCTTAAAAACATCATCTTGTTGTAAAAAGCCAAACCAGAGACATTTAGGAATGTCCAAGGTGTGCAGCTTCATTAGAGCATCAATTCCTTGTTAAAGTAAAGCTTTGGAGTGTAACTAAAACATCCTCCAAATGGAGGGAAAGGGGAGATAAATTGTACCAGCAATCAGACAAGTTAATATTGGAGCTGTGAACATAAAGTTCAGTGTGAAAAACCTCCACTGACTTCACCAGCAAAGGAATCAAACCTTGGACTAAGTGTCAGCAGCCAGAGGAGCCTTTTCCTGACTTGTTATCCATAATGAGTTTATGAAAGACTAAAAAGAGAAGTTAAAAACTTTGTCACTCCAAGTGGGAACTTCTACCTTGGTAAAAATTTCCCAAACAGACTTTTAGTATTTGCCTGATTTTCAAGTCTGTGTTGTAGCAGTTCTTTCCTAATTCCTGTGAGCAGTGGCCTGTACTTGCCTGACCACCTACTTCTGGCAACTTCTTCGTCCCAAGAGACTCCTGTGAGGAGACAGAGAGGCCAGAAAAGTAGATTAGTAAGAGGCTGAAGGAACCTTACAGCATTTTCTGAAAGCCTGACAAAGCTTTTGGCCCTCAGAGCTCACTCTTGAGATGATGATGCTAAACTGCAATAGAGGACAGCAAAAATAAGTGGTTTCTGAGGTTTTCAAAGCAGATACAAAGGCAATGATGAGTTATATGGATGACATTCCCGTGTGCTGAGGTGGTGTTTTCCCCTGGCTTGCTTTTTCTCTAAACCTGTGGCATTACTACAAAATTGCATCTTTTGTTGGAATAACATTAGGAAGAGTGCCAAAAATAATCTTGCAAAAGTGAGGAAATGCCAGCATAAAAATGCCAACGCAATTTCACTTTGGTCTTTCTCACTCTCCCAGAAAAATGCCACAACTAATTACAGACCATGCTACATTTTTCACACAGTCTCTGCCTTTTTCAGTGTCTGGATCTAAATGATGTTTGAGTCTTAAAGACTCTGCAGCAAAGAAAGGTGTTTTCCATGGGAAGTTCTCAAGTGCAATAAGGGGGTGGTAGAAGGAAACCAGAGGGTTTGATGTTTGCTCAGTTCAGCTGCACTGGTGTGTCTGGACATGTCCATCCCACACTCTGTGTGCAGCCAGCTCAGCTCCACTTGTGTTCTTCACTTTCTCACTTCTTAACCCAATTTCCTGGGCAAAAGTGCTGCTGTTTCACCCCTGATTTGGAAATCAAAGTGGTCACTGAAGTAAAGGCAGTACCAGGCAGGACTCTTTGTACAACTTTCACCTCAGCAGACTGTGCTGAGGGGATGCAGTTCTGCCAGCACAGTTTGTATTACACACTCTGACAGTTGGTATACAGGGACTAAAATTAGTATTATTTTTCTTTCCAAGCTTCTCTATGGGGGAAGGGGGCGGGGGGGAAGAGATTTTTGCTTTCTTTTAAAAAAGATGCACATTGTTGGTTTGCAGCTTCTGTTTTCCAATATAAGCTCTTTTGGCCAGAGCTACATTTTCACTTGCAAAGGAGCTGCAGGATGCTGGGAATTCAGTGTCCCTTGGCTGTAGGCTACAGCCTTCCCTGAGGGGGAGCATCCCTGAATCGTTGCAACAAAGAGGAATATGGATTTGCTCCAGCTCCCTGCTGCAAATGCCTGGCTTGGCTTCTTCCTTGAAGCCTTTTTCACCTGGAGGTTTTAACCCAGGTAGAACTGCCAGCCTGGCTCACCCAAACCTGGTCCCTGAGGCTGGCTGAGGCTGCTGCTCCCTGAGCTGCAAGGGATTCTTGGGGTTAACTTTGTACCTGGGAAAAATCAAGGAGCATCAGGAGATTTTTCTTCTGTCTATCCTGAAGGAAAAATCTAATCTTTAATTTCAAGCCTGCATGTGCAGTGTCAGGTCCCCAAATTGCATGTGCCTTTTTGCTGTTCAGCCCCTTTCTGAAGGAATAATCCTCTGCCCTTAATGAGAAGAACTACCCAGTTTCTCTAAATTGCTCTTAGAAATGCTCTGCCACAGTGAACAATTCTTTTATCACAGAAAACATCACATTCTGATCGCTCAGGATGTTCTGATTTCTCCTTGATTTGTTTTCCTTTGAAGAGACGGTTTAGAATAAATGCAGGTGTCAGAGAGACAAAGCTCTGACCAGAAATGGAGAACAAAGGCTCCAAGTACAAATTTATTCCAAGGAGCCCATGCCTGAGGATTCAGTGAGTCTCTAGTTCCTGTCCTGTCAGCAACAAAAGCCACATAACACAACTGGAAACCTTCGTTAACAGATCAAATTCCAGCCCTCCAGTCCTGCATTCCTCCTTCCTTGGGTGTTGGGAGACACTGAGGGGCAGAACACAACCTGCCAAACCTACATATTGTGAATACAAATTGTAAATAAGTGCAGGTATCCACACACGTGCTGATCAATACATGGCATTTGATAAGTATCTGCTGCTTAAATAAAGAGTACATCAAGTATTGGATTCTAGTTAATGGAGTTGGGCTGAAGATGAGCACTGCACCTGCAAGGTAGTTCTGATCTGTAAATCCTGGGGTGGAATCAATTTATTTTACATCATGCAGCTCACAAACTGAGGTTTGGAAAGAAAGTTTCTATGATGCCATATCCCTTCCCTTTCTCCTTTCCCTTCCCTTTTCCATATTTAAGTGTTACCTCTGAGTTGAGTATTTAAGTGTTTTTCAGGTTGCAGTCTGTTCTCAGAACAGTTCTGCAGTGTTGCCTGAGGAGATATTAAACCCAGAAAATCAAACTCAATGCCAATTTACTCCTGAAGCAGATGAAGTTTTCACACGTGAGAGTTTTATTGTCTGTTGTTGCAATACGGTGGAGAGTTCTCTAGGAATCCATTATACTTTGATGTTTGTATTGCTTACCTTTTTTTCATCTATAAAGAAATATCTGCTTAATCCTATATCCATGCAGAGATCATTTCTTACAAGTTAATGCTTGAATCTATAACAGGAGAATCAGCACATGCATAATAATTACTGCTAGGTTTGCTCAGAATTGGGGTTCAGTTACTGGCACTCATTTGCTATTCAGGTTTTATTATTATTATTACTCATTTTACCATGTTTTAAAGGTTTTATTTCTCCTTCTGTTACAATATGTGCACTATATCTTCCGAAATGTTGTTTAATACTGATTTGAGATAGTTTGCAGTGGTGAAGTAGCTTGTGTCAGACATTCCTGGTAGTTTGCTATGTGAAATTATGCCAGTCTAATGCATAAAATCAAAAAGAACAGGAGAAAAGTTCAGCTTGAACTGGCATTCTTCATACATGAAAATTACTGTGCTGCTGCTGTAAGTGTTGCACTGGTTTGCTTTCATGTTTAAGCAGAATTTTCATTTATAACATTGTAATTCATTACTTCCAAACATCGTAGTATGTGCAGGAAACAGATTGGCTGCTCTTCTAGGTCTTAATATCCCTTTCTCAGTGCCACACAGTACTTATTGGGATCATGGGCAATCATTGAAAATTATGGCAGAGAACTGATATTTTTTTCTAATTTGCAGCAATTCAGATCATGTGAACACCCAAATTTGAAGAGCAGAATGGGAAATAATCTCTGAGCAGGTTAGATCAGAAAGCAATTACGAGGTTTGCTCTGTCACATCTATCAGGGAGCCCAGTGAGAGCAGCAGCAGCAGCAGCACCACTTTAGCTCAGTTAGATGGTAAAAAAACCAGAAATAAATACATTTACCATCAGCTGCCTGTGATGGCAGAGCTGAGGGATAAAAGCCATGGTTGACTGATGTGTGTTTTCAGCAAATACACCTCCTGCTAGTTCCTTAGCTGCATTTCTCTGTGGGGTTTGCTTCCTCCTGGTCCATGTGGCAGAACAGCAAGGCTGGAAACACTGGGATTTATCCCTGCATCCAGCTGAGTCTCCCTCTTACCTTTCTTCTTTAACTGAATGGTCTCTGATTCTCTTCTGCCTCTGCAGAAAGTTAAGATGTTTCTGAAAGCTGTGTCTTCCCACACTCTGGGTACTTATTAAATAAATCCAGTGAAATGTCACAGTGGCCTGTTCCTGCTTTCCATGAGCTGTTTGGACTCTGCCTTCTTGGGCAGCTTGGGAGGGATGTGAGTCTGATGGAACCACTCAGAGACTGGAATTTGCTTCCGTAAGTGCTGGCTCCATGCCAGGAAAAGCTTCTGAAGTGTTGGCAAACAGAGGGGAAGAACAAAACCCTGGTGCTGTTTTTCTGGAAAACCTCTTGGTTTTTGAAGTGGAGGCCTAGTTTATGGAGGGTCATCTCACATCTCGTGCTGCTTCTCTGTAGCGGGAAAACGGTGGGGTTATTCAAATGTTGGTTTATCGGCCTCCTCTAGGCTACGACGACCGGAGTCAGGACATCATCTTCACAGAAGTATCGTCAAAACTGCTCCAGTTTATTGTTTACATTACACACACACTTAACAATAGTACAGGAATCTTATTGGACAGTGGCTGGGGTGTAGAAACGGCTCTATCCCCTGGATTGGTGCTTTTCTCAAAACTATACTCTCTTATCCGTTTTTAATAGCAACTGCCACATTCCTCTTATTATTTACTGTTCTTCTTGCTACTGTTTTTAAAACACAGGGGCACCGTTTTCCCTTTCTCCCTGGCCTGGGCTGTGCCTATAGGCTTCTAGTAACACATTATGGCCTGTGTTACTGAAATATTCTTCTACACGTCTCCAGGTCCACCTTCTCCCAGGTGCACTTGGTTGTCCCCAGTGATCAGGCAGAGCACGGAATGTGCCTCTCCAGTGCTGCAAGGACTGTGGCACAAGGACAGGGATGTTTATTCACCATGACCTGGGATGTACCAGAGCCTCTGGCATTTCTGTTCTGACATGATGGAATTGTGTGGATGGATTTCTGATAAACAGATGCTTAAAATCCTCACTGATAGTTTAGAAAGAGGTTGGGAAAAAGTTGAAAGCTTTAAATGCAACTGCTGGTTGATTTTTGAAGTTAAAAGCCAGTCGAGTGCCTGGAGGTGAAATTGCAATTCCCATTTCCCTGCCTGCCATTCATAGAAACCCAAAGGAGTTTCCATCCCCCAATTCCCAATGATCTTGTAACACACTGGCACACTCAGCTACTGGAATGGTGCATTTTACACACGGGCTGGGAAAAGTGAGTGCCGGGAGAAATGGAACGAGATAGTCGGGGATGTGCCCAAGGACACAAACCAGGAGTGGGATGGAGCCAAAAGCAGATTCCATGTTCCTTCTTTCTGTGCTTTTCCAGGCTCACCAAACCTACCTTCAGTTAGGATTTTTCCCAAAAGAAGTGGTGTTGTTTGGTTGGGTTTTTTCTGGGGCCTTCAGGTTAGTTGGGGAAAATAAGAAAGAAGTGCCACAGTTTTGAAGAGCAGAAGCACTTCAGTTGTACAGTGAGTTAAGCCCTTCCCATGGGCAACTGAGGATAAAATGACGACAAACAAAAGCCAAACAGAACCTGCAGTTTGTACCTGACCTGTTGCAAACTGTTTGGGAGACAGTGATGTTCATCACACGTCCACCTCTGCAAACAGGAGTCCAAAAAAAGAAAAAAAAAAAAAAAGAGAAGATTTTAACTAATTGCCAAGAACACATTGCACACAATTACAGTTTTCAGGCTCTGTTCTCAGTAGGACCCAGTGGTGCAAAATGAAAATGTAAAGCATTTACTAAAAAGCTGTCTTCATGGTTGTTTGGGTGCCTAATTGCTGCTTCTTTAATATGTTCTCACACTGTTCCAAACCACTTTTGCCAAACTAAATTAAGAAAGCATATATTACAAAGAGCTGGTGATTTTAAGGGCATTTTTCTTATTGCTCTCTCTCATTTTTCCAGTAACAAACACTGTAATTGTTGTGAGCTCAGGTTTCCTGCAGAGGCAAACGTTGTGCACTTCTGCATGAGCATTACCTTCCCTCTGCCCGGGCTCATTAGGATGCAAAAGGTGCTGAGAATAATCAAACTTGTATTTTGTTTGCCTGAAACATCATCTGTCAGGCTGTGTCCTTGGGGGCCTGGGGATAATTGCAAGCCCAATAACAAATAAAAGGAATAGTGGTGTCACATTTCTCTCTTTATCAACTTAATATTGAGAGCTTTGATGATACAAAATGTTTAAGTACCTCTGCCTGTGGAGGGAGTGGAGTTTATTGGCTGCATGTCACAGAAGTAACTGAATTTAATTTTATTTTCATTCTTGAAACTCCTATCAGGCTTAACACCTTTGAGTAAATGCACTTCCTTGCTCTGAAATTAATCCAAATAAATAAATGAATTATGTAAATCCAACCTAAAGGCAGCACTTTAGTTCCACCTCAGGCCACAGAACAAGACGTGTTTAACTTAAATGCTGCCTAATTTTTAACTGGGATTTTCATGACAGCATCATTTTTTAACTGAGCACCACAGTTACATCCTTTTCAATGCAGTCATGAACCCTCTGCAGAAGGTATTGTACCCTTATTTATTTGTACTCTGGAGCTGGCATCTGGAGCTGGGCATCCTCAACATGTCTTTCTTTTTCTTTTATTGAAATCACCCTTAATTTTATTTTCCACACCCTGTTTCCGCTAGAATTCCTTTCACAAGAGCCTGCTGCTGGCTGGGGAAGCCACGTGTGCTGCTGCTGGAGAGTGTCTGCTGGGGAGAGACAGAGAGAATCGAGAGGCAGCTTGTACAGGCAGGTAAATAGCGGAGATACACATGGACAGAGAAAGAGAGGGGAATGCACAAAGCTCCTTGCAAACAGCCACAGCCAAAAATTCACTTTGTGCCCTTTCTGCACATTTCAAGCCTAATAATCATAATGAGGTCACAAGTGAAATGTGGAGGTCGAGGTCATGCTGATTATCCCTTTCTAGGCTCAGCCATGCTTGCCATGCTGGGTTCAGTCTGGCCTTTGAGCCCTGGGAGGGCCAACCCCAGCCCTGCCCCAGCAGCCCTGCTTTGGCTGCTGCACACCTGGCTGTGCAGCCCTGCTTGGGTTCCGCACAGTGAATGAATAGCAGAGCTGTTCTCCCACCAGTGAGGAAACAGCCTGAGGGCTCAGGCACCCCAGCTACAAGTTAAGACCAATGTAAATCTTCTCATGAAAAATGTAATATAAGCCTAGTCTGGACTTGGCTTATTTATGACTGTGCTCCTTCAGGTTTGTAAATGATGCCCAGCTGGAGTGGGAGCTGACTTCCCCCTCAGACCAGCTCCTCTCTGTATTGTTGCCTTCTGAAGATTTTAAGTATTGCTTTTATCAATTAAATACAATTTTTTTCTTTACATTTGTGCTGTCCTAGTCCTGAGAAGAACTTTTTTATGTTTTTGTGTGCTTTGAAAATCGAATGTGTTTCACAGGCTGAAAAAGGAGCAATTGTAGTGAGTTCAGAATCTTACATAAGAGGAGCAGAAACCAACTGACATTTGAACTTCTATTACCAGATTTGAACTTGTGGCCAGGGTTGTCTGTTCCCTGTGCCCCTCTATTCTGGTGATCAGTGTGGAGCTGAATTTCTAGGTCTGTCCATCAATCCCAGGTACATTTTATGAAATGTCCCCACTCCTGTTTGTATCATTTCATCTGCTCTCATCGCTCTCATCTCCACTTCTTCCCAAGGGGAAACAGATATATCTTTGTCCATTCCCTTTCCCAGCTTAGCCTTTCCCAGGCTGCATTATCCATTCAGGAATGGCCTCCTGCTCTCTTGGTGAGCATTTGCTGGATGCAGGTCCCTGGGAATGCTGAGAGCAGGGAGTAGCAGCTCTGCCCACCCTCATTGGCATTCCTCAGGCAGCTCGGTGGATCCTGGTTGCTTTCCTGCCCTGAGCCTCTGCACTGAGCAGGCAGCTGGAGGGATTTTCTGTAAGCACTCAGAAATCTCTTCCCTGGTCAATATTCTACAGCACCTTCCCATCCAAGGCACTCCCAGTTTCTGTTACTCTGCATTGCTGGGTGTGAACTCGGTATTTTACAACGATGACCTGCTATGCACCTTTTGGCTTTAGAGTTACTGGAAGGCAAAGAATTCATTGTCTTCCACTTTTTCCCATTGCAACCACCTTCCCAGACTGCTAATAACGAATGAGATGGGAGAAACTTGCCAAAAAAATCAATCACTAAAATGATACTGGTTTGGAGAGGAGGGAGATATTTCTTGTAACCATGAAAATTCATTTATTCTTTAAAATCTCATAACTCTTGTCAGCAACTTTATTCAGTGGTCTTCCAAAGGTGTTTTCCTGGCTGGCTTCCTTAGCTCCTCACTAGAAAATTGACAGGAATTTATTCCAGAAGCTGCCATCCCTGTTGGGGAATCTCACATTCTCAAACTGAAGTGGTGTTCCTCTGGTGCAACTCTAAAAAATGGGCCCCAGAAGGTTTACCTCATTCATAGGAGCTCAAATTCAAACCTATAATTCATATACCCTTGCTTTTTAAAATTCATTTGGTGTAAGCAAATGAACTGCTCTGATTGCAATAAATGTTCTGTGTTGTGGCCTGGCAGGAGTATGGCCTGAAATGTTCTTAAATCAATGCAGTTCCAAGGTCTTTATTCTATGGGAGGAAATTAAAGGTGGATAAAGCAGCTGTGTATGAAGAAACAAAGTGCCTGGGTCAAGAACCCCTGCAGTGGCAAAGAAGCAGTGCCAGAGAGCTTGGTTGGGAGTTTTCCAAAAGTTCAGTGCATCAATCACTGCCAGCTGACAGAGCAGGACAGGGAATTCTTTGCTGAGATCTTCCTACGTGAATAAAGGCCTTTAAAACTGAAAAGGGGAATTACCAAACTGATAGTGAGGGTAACAAACCATGGAAAACAAAAAAGACCATGACTTAGGGAAGAAAATTCTGTTTGCTCTTAATGGCATGGTCTCTGTCAGGGGCAGATGGAACCAGCAAGTCTAGAGAAGGCCACGAAGCTGTTGAGGGAACTGGAGCACCTTCCCTGTGGAGACAGGCTGGGAGAGCTGGGACTGCTCAGCCTGGAGAGGAGAATGTTGTGTGGAGACCGCAGAGCCCCTTCCAGGATCTGAAGGAGCTACAAGGGAGATGGAGGGGGGCTGTTCACCAGGAACTGGAGTGACAGGACAAGGGGGAATGGCTTCAGACTGAAAGTTAAATTAGATATTATTGAGAAACTCTTCCCTGTGAGGGTGGGAGGCCCTGGAAGGGATTGCCCAGAGAAGTTGTGGCTGCACCATCCCTGGAAGTGTCCAGTGCCAGGTTGGAACAATCTGCTCTAGTGGAAGGTGCTCCTGCTCAGTCCTGGGAAAATGAAGATTCTTGGTGCCCACTGAAAACAAGCACAGAGGTTTTAAGCCAAAAAGCAGGGAGCACATTTTCACGTTTGTTGTCAGAAAACCACATGCAAAACTTTTACCTGCCATTTCAGAACCCATTTTTTGTTTCACAGATGTACAAATTGCCATTTTTCAGCAGTGAGACTTTTCACACAGGTTTTGGTCAGCTCTGTGTCCAGTTCCTTCCCAGCTCACCCCTCTGAGTGATGAGCACTCATCAGGGTGACCCCTCCAGCCAAGCACAGAGCAGGGCAGGGCAAATACTCTTCACTTCCTTTTAACTTCTACTCAGCAAGCGCAAGTCCAGCTTATTTTTGTGCCTGGATTTTTTGGGAGTGGAGAGCATTTCATTTATTCCCCCATTATAAGAATGTTTATGACTCTGGTGAGCTGTGTAGAGTTCAGGATGCTTTTAGAGCATCATTTTCTGGGTGATTTAGGTGTGTGATCTTCTTTTCAGACCTTTCTGCAAACACTATCTAAAAGAAAAAGACACTGTGGTATAGATCATAATACTGAGTTCCATTCCTCAGGGATTTTTCTTGTGTTTTGATCCTTTTGGGGTTTGGGCAATAGTTGTTTTTTAAGTAAGGATTGTCTATGTTGTAAAATGCTTTGGGGTAGTAACTTTTTAGTGTCAGAAAGAAGGTGCTGAAGCAAAGACATTTTTATTGTCCTTTTTATTTACCTGATGGACTCATTTTGATTATAAGTAATCTCATTAAGAGGAGCAATAATGAGGTTGCAAGTAAGCAACCTATAGCTTGGGGAAGCTCATATTTGCTAACTCAGAAGTGCTCTTGAAAAAAAGACATGATCAGGCACATGCTTCCTAAATCACCCCTTGCTGTGCCTGAAAATCCAACATTACAGGTTTGCATTTTTATTTTCTTCTCTTTTCTTATCAGGATAGGATGAAAAGGAAAATTCTGCAAGAGAATGCCAAGAAAAGGACACAAGCTACAGCATTCCTTGTGCCACACGCATTGGAAAATGCTCTTTAGACCCTTTCCTTGAGTCTTTCCTCTTCCTTTTATACCCTTTTCTCTTTGTTTTTGATATGCTTATGAATTCCCTTTATTTCTGTAGATAAGTAAAATATTAAATTCAATGAAAAACTTTATGTCACTATTACAGGAAGAGAAAATCACAGAATTTCCAGAGACCATCAACCTGAAGCTGCACAGCAGCTGAACACACAGGTTTGGTTTGTGTTAGTGTTTCCTTCCAAGGCTTTCTGAGAGCCAGGCACAGCAGGATGCTCTGAAACTCCTGAGCAGTGACACAACTACTATTTATTGCTTTAAAACAACATCACTTTTAGTTTGACTGTGTGATTTCAAGACTGGTGCAGTTTAGCTTTTGATGGTCTTTATTGATGCTTTGGTGGTTACAAGCTCTGGGTGGTCCCAGCTAGCCTCTTCCCCTTAGTTATTATTCCCTGTTTATATATATATATATA